>JAEIIL010023597.1:0-10575 GCA_018905715.1 Drosophila lini | reverse complement strand
AATTTATGTTTTAAAAACCTTTTCGTTATTTTATTCTGTAGTTATTTCTGGTCTTAAACTAAAAGCCACACTCTAGTAGCTATTCCTAATAACTTAAAAATACAGCTTAACAAAAAAGCTTTAACTGTGGCCAACAAAAGCTGGCTGCTAGAACTAACCACAGGCTTTTAAGCTTTTACGTTTAAACCTATTTAGGAGGAGGGTTAATTTAGTAGAAAATAAAATATACAATATGTTGATTATTCCTTTGTAAACTTAAAACTTAAACCTAAATTTAAAAAATAAAACCTCTAAACAGGGAAAGTTCACCAGGCAAACCTCCTTCGAACACATTCAAATTTAAGCACCATATTCCCCAGTTGTTTTACATTCCACAACAAGAATTATTAATAATAAAATAATAACCATTCGATTTAATTTGCTTGCACTGAATTCTTTGATATTTTATTGTATCAAGAAAGGAAACCCCTAAAAGTTGGCGTCATCATCGAACTGGCAACGCTTCTCGCAGACAAAGAAGCGCTGCTGGTTGCACTCCTCGTTGACCCAAAGTCCGCTGATTCCGTTGATGGCCAGGCAGTGGCGGCCGTCACTGGAGTAGCCGGGCAGGCCGTTCTGAAAGTTCCGATAGTTGACGGCGCGTCCCTTGCTGAACCACACCCAGGTATCAGTGTTGGCCAGGTCAGTGCCAGAGGTCCACAGGGGATCCCTCAGCAGCTCCTGCTGATCCCTAGCAACGGTGTAAAGGAAACTACGCAGACTGCGCTGATCCGACTCCGAGGTGATGCTGACCAGGGTATAGCCAAAGGCGGCGCAATTGGCCTGCGCCTGGAACCAGTTCACCTGGGCAAAGGTGCCCAAGGCAAAACGGCCATCAGTCCGGCTGAAGGGCGAAAAAGCAGGAATGAGTTCCTCCTCGGAGGTATCATTGCCAGGGGCAGGACTCGTCGGCGAGACATCCAGTTCCGGGAGAGCCCAGGTCAGGCCAATGAATACGAAGACCAGAATCAGAGAACGCATCTTGCTTTGCTTTGTTGAATCCCAGAAGGCAGCACCCTTTATATAGCCAAAACTACGAGTAAGTACTAATTGCCCCGGGCATTCGCATTCATTCATCAATGTCACCAGATAAGCAACGGAATCTGGCCAGAACTAAGTACTTTCCTTAAATTGGTTCAGCGCTCTTTGCTGTTTATCCCCTTGCCATAAATATTGGTCTCTCCAGTAAATCTCCATTTTAAGCGCTGCGCAAATCCGTTTGCCATTTTTATGTTAAAGTT
The DNA here is from genome assembly GCA_018905715.1 of Drosophila lini. Taxonomy (NCBI): domain Eukaryota; kingdom Metazoa; phylum Arthropoda; class Insecta; order Diptera; family Drosophilidae; genus Drosophila; species Drosophila lini. Next base: position 9,295 of record JAEIIL010023597.1, on the reverse strand, counting down.
TTCGCCCGCTAATAATGCCATCTCCATCCCAGCACCCCCACCCCAAATGCAAGCTTTGGAAATTTATCGAAAAAATGTAGAAAAGCATATCTCATTTAACTCTGCTGTCAGCTGGGAGGGGGGGAGACAGAGACGTTATGACGGGTCAAGGATTGCCAATTGCCAAAGCGGAACGGAACCCTAGTCCAACTTTTCCCCACTCAATCTCAGTGCGCCCTTTGTGTGTGTGTGCCTGTCTTGGCCAAGTGTTTACGAGTCCCGCTGGGATTGAACAGCAGCGGCGAAATGTGCAAACACAGATCGCTGGATTCCCGGTACCCTTCTGGCCGGAAGTGCAGGGGGGGAAAATGACATGGAGGAATCCGAAATGGCTGCTGCATTGTGGCAAGTGTGGCGCTCCGAGAGCGTGTGCGTAATATGATTTCTGGGAATGGCTTCCCATTCTGATTCGCATTTGCATTTGCCAATGCTGCAAAACGCATAAAGGACTCACGTTGCGGACAAGGTCATTTATGTCAAGGGGCAAAAGAGATCATGTTCCATTGATGTTTAAAGAGTACAACACTTGAAAAATTAATAATCACACAAACCTAATTATGTAAATACCTTTCATAAGCTCTAAATTCCCATATTAACTTACAATTACACTGATTGACTGTTTATAAATAAAGCTTAATGTTGATTTATACCTTGGTGACTATCTTTTTGTTTAGCAATTAGTAGTTCAGCAGTTTCAAAATATACACGATTAGAAGGGGGAATTTTTAAACCCAACTCTTTACGAAGTGTACACCTTGAGTCTTAAATCAATTCGATTTTATTTTTATACAATTTTTACAAGTTCTAGAAAATATAAATTAACAAACACCATGTGAAGAAAATTAAAATTAAGTTTATATCCATTTAATCAGTACTTAATGCAAAATAAAACAATCGATAAGGGTATTAAAAAGCTTCCCGTTGTAAAAAATAAAATGACAACTCTTTTTTTTTGTGTGTTTCTAAAATAATTAAATTTCTTGTTACATAATTAAATGTTTTCAACCAAAAAAAAATTATTTAGAATATTGAAAATATAACTATTTAAAAATACCCTTCTAAATAATAATTAAAGAATTTTTACCTTTAATTTGGTATAAAGAAAAATATTGAAAATTTAGACCGATAATTAAATTAAAACTAATGATAAGAATACCCAAGAAAAAATAAAAAAGTTTTTCGCCCAACGTGGGGCTCGAACCCACGACCCTGAGATTAAGAGTCTCATGCTCTACCGACTGAGCTAGCCGGGCAATGTTGCGATCGTTTGCCAACTGCCTAATTGCTGGTTTAAGATAACCAAGAACAAACAAAAAACATACATATGTATGTAGATATAAACTGATTGTCGCCCTTTGTTTACATATATAATCTATAAAAAGATCAAGAGAAAATTTAGTAAACCAGAAAGAGACGTATTATTCATAAGAAGTTAAGAAATATCGTTTCAATATCAGTTTTAAGGAAGTTAAGAAATTATTTAAAAAACATTTGTAATTTGTTTAAATTTACAAACACATCACAATAATATTCAAGTACCATAGTTAAGGTAGAATTATAGCCCAAAACTCTAAACATTCAAGATATTATTCCTTCACAAATCTTTGTAATGTAAAAAAAAATCCAAATAGATAAATACAATTTTAAAATATATATATGGAAATTGCTCTACCCTTTACCCGTAGGTTGAAAGGGTATTATAGCCTAATTGCAATCGAAAATGTATCTAACAGCAGAAGGATTCGTTTAAAAATTTAAATAAAATAGAAAAAAAAAACATGGGAATCATTATCTCACACTCGGTCTGTCCCAACTCCAGCTTTCCTACTTGCCTGTTATAGAGTATACTATGTCATTCTTAAAACGAGGTGAAGAGCGTTAACCCGACCCTATAAAAGTATACAGATATATATATCCTTTATTATTATCAAAAAACAATCTACTCCCTCTATCCTAAATCTATCTGAATGAAACTTTTCATTTCTACTACCCAGCAGATAAAAAAGCGGACATAAGCCTGTGGATCCGAAAAATATCCGCTAAAGATATTAATAAAAAATCGGACTTTCTGCATTAGTTTCGTTAAATGCTCAAAAACGGACGCGCAAACGAACGAATAGCGGACGAGTATGTCTAATTCTCAGTATTATACCCGCTAATGATGTCGTAAAAGGTCCGCAATTGAAATCTTATTCGGGTTCCGAAAATGAGAGCATTTGCTGCCACAAAACCCATGACAGGTGATTATCTGTATTATCGTCTATAAGTCTAAAGCTTTTGTCTGCTGGGTTGTAAATGTAATATTCAAACTTTGTAAACAAGCTGCAAATGTAAACAAAACATTGAAATTAGCAATTCCGTTTCATTACTACGTCTTTTCAGTTGGTGCTTGATGTCACTGTATTTTGCATTATATTTCGACAGCACGTTTCACTTTAAATTCATTTCTTGTAAAACTTAACACTTTGCATTCATTTGCATAGTATTGTATGTATGTATTCCAATTGATGGCCTTTTAAATCGCTCACACTATATTAACCAAGGCCCTATGAACTACAATTGATTAGTCGCCGACGAACCTTATTGGAGAAAGGAGCCTAGAAAGATGACTTCACCAGATCCAATCCGGTTGGCTTTCTTCAGGAGTCCTTGGCCCACCCTTGGAGCGCTGGCAGCCTACCTGCTGTTCGTCCTGAAGGTCGGTCCCAAGCTCATGGACCGTCGACAGCCCTTTGAACTACGCGGCGTGATCAAGGCTTATAACATCATCCAAATCGTGTACAACAGTGCGTTGTTCGTATTCGTAAGTGTAGTGGAATAGACAGGACTTGCGTCAGGACATCATACAAATAATTAATTACAGGTCTGCAATTTTTTCTATAATTTCTACGACTGGAGGTGCCCCTTAACCCTGCCCCGGGACCATGAGGGCAAAGATCTAGAGCGACTTTTTGCCAACGCGTACTACATCAACAAGTACATAGATCTGTTGGAAACGGTGTTCTTTGTGCTGCGCAAGAAAAGCAGACAGATATCCTTCCTGCATGTCTTCCACCATGTGGCAGTGGTCCTGGCCTCTTACCTCACCCAGACCCTGTATGATCATGGGGGCCTTGTGGCCTGGATGGTTGTCCTTAATCTGATTGTACACGCGTGCATGTACACTTATTACCTCCTGTCCTCCATAAGCCCGGATGTGCAGAAGGCGAGTCTCTGGTGGAAGAAGTACATCACCATGATCCAGCTCATCCAGTTCGCTTTAATCATGCTCCATATGATCGACATGCTTATGCAGAGCGACTGCAAAGCTCCACGATCAGGGATCTATGCTTTTGGATTCCTATACTCGGCCTTGACTGTGATGTTCTCCAAGTTTTACTATCACTCGTACATAAATCCCAGCCAGAAAAATGCGAAGCGGTCCTCATAGGGACCTTCCGCGTAGCCACCAAATTTTTGCAATCAAAAGAAACAAATTTAAGCCAAACAAAAAACAAAAAAAAACAGCAAAATGTGATGTTAGATTGGATGTAAGTAATTAGTAATTGTGCAATAATATGTAATGGTTCAAATTTCATTACAACTTTTGTTTGTATGCAGAAGGGATTAGCTATAATTTTCTCATCTGTTGATGTGGCTTATGAAGTTTCTTACTTTCGAAATATATATACATTTTTTTTATTCAATTTATTATACAAAAAAATCCCTGCGCTTTCTCTGCCTTCTTCAATGTCTGCCACAAATGCACTTGCTCCAGCTTCCTCCAATTAAATTGTTAAACTTGTTGACACAATGACATGATCTATTTGCATTGGTTATTTGTCTTTGGTCAGTGGCAAGGAAAAATTGCAATTAAATTGGATAGCTGATGCACAAGCTGAGAGTAAAGGACCCCTTCCCGACAGCCAGGAAGTTACGCAGAAGGTTCCTTGGCTAAGGCCATTGAATGTCCCTGCTCCTTCGTCAAATTAATTTATCTCTTTGTCCTGGACGAAGGCAACTGTTGGACATTTTCTCAGCACGTAAAGCGAAGGTCGTCAAACGTTTAGCTTTGTTTTATGGCGAGCAAATACATCTTAAGGACCCTCAACTTGTCCTTTTTGAAAGTTCTGACTGCTTAGTTAGTTTGAAAAGAAAAGATTTAACCACTCTTCTCTCAATAACTTTATTGTAGGATAAAAGTATCTGTAATTTAAATGAAAATATGTTTTACAGTTAAAATTTTTGCAAAATTACTATTTTCACACGTCTGCACATATATTTCCCAACTAGTTCTAACATCCTTCGTTAGCACGTGGGGATATATGTTTGTGCTATTATATGTGTTATTTTATAAAATAAATTATAAAGTCTTTACTTATTTTATTAAATTTATTTTTATTTATTATTTTATTTTTTAAATTATTAACAACTAAATGAATGGTCAAGTAAATAGCCCTAAATTTAAACAGAAAATCGTTCTAAGAGTATGAAAAGTAATTTTAGAAAATTTTTATTTCCATACTCAGGGCAAATATACGGATGAAAAGCGGGGTTTTCTTAGGGCGATTTTAGGTAAAAATATTCATTAAATTAAATGAATTTTTTTATAAACTAATTTCCTTGGAGGACGAAGGATATCCTAACATTTTTTTCAACAAACTCATTTCCGCTACCGACAAATCAGTGTCACATCTCCTTTCCCTTTCTCTATCTTAGCCAAATGTCCCCATCAGAGCTGCTGCCCAGTTCCTTAATTAACAAATTCCTGATAAAGCACAAGGATACCGAGGGGTAAAAACTTTCCAGCTAATTAGAAGACCAGCAACAAAAGGGGGGGAAAACGAAGCAATTTGCGAGTTTATTAATTTTATGTCGATTTGCATGCAATTTCCGGCTCAAGGCGAGCTCTTTATAGCAGCTTTTAGTTTCGTTATGATGCCGGATCCTAGGGTAATCTGGCAAGAAGACATTTATCCGATGCCTAATTAAAACTAATGGCCAACCAAGTCAGCAAAGACTGTCAGTGGCAGCAGCAGGTGACTCTCTCCCCCAGGTTGAGTGGCTTTCCTTGTTCGATTCGTTCTAGGATGAGCTGCAATTCAATCGGAAGGGAAAGCCACTCCCGCAGAAAGGTGGCAAAAGTTATGCAATACTCTCGCATAAAAAAAAAGAAAGTAGCACGCGATTTCCGATACGCCGCAGGGAGGGGGAGGGGAGTCGCTTGCAAATCCGCCACGAAGGTCAGTCCAAAGTCACTACGTTGCGTGCCACGCATTTGCCAGTGCCCCTGGCAGTGGCAGTTGCACTGGCAGTATCACCCTTAAAACAAGTCAACTGTAAATTGGCTTAACTGCAGTTTATCATTAAATTTGATGTCAGTTTATTTCACGTTGCGTTTCACGAAAATGTTGCATCTCTCGTATGTGGAAGTTGAACGTGACTGAAAGATTTCCATGGTTAACGTGAGTGAAAAGTTCTTTAAGAAAACTCTTGTTGCTAGCACTACAATTTAAATAATAATAATTGCAGTTAATACAATTTTGAATTTGAGGAATATGTATATTTCGATTAAAAACTTTAGGAAAAATTAAAAGAAATGCATTCTCTATTCTCAAAATTAAGAAACACTCGAATAAAACAGGGCGAAAGACAGGAAATGTTGATAAAGAAATTTAAATGTAGCTAGGAACATGCTGCTCAGCATCCAGAAAGAAAATGTTGACAAATGAATCCAAATGTTGCTAGAAACATGTTTCCAAAACACATTAGTGTTGTTGCACAATACACAAAAAATTTATTGTCTTATAACTTCCATATTTATTATCAGATTTTACTAAAGTAATCACAAAAATTACCGCAAATAGCTTGGCATTAATTAAGTTTTCACGGATATTGACTTAAGTTAGCTAAGGTTGAAGTGATCAGCATTCAAACAGATATAAATGTTGTATCTCTTAACTTGTATAGCCTCTGAGATCTATTATCTCATAAGGACAGGTAAACAGACATTGCTAAATTGACGTGGCTTTGGATGCTGATTAAAAATTTATATATATGATGAAACACTTCCAACGTTTTTATATGAAAAGGCAATTGCGCTGTTTAATAATACAAAAAATTACTAATCTCAATAATCTTCATAAAAGATACATATATAATATATGATATGTATAACCAGTTTAAGAACGATATTAGCCTAAGCTCTGAATAATTAGCTATCCATGCCTCGGCGGCAACCGGTCATTAGGCGCCACCCTCCTCGCCCTCCTCGACAGCAATCCCCCCACGAAACTTCCTCCTCAACGAGGTTTGAGTAAATTGACAATCGCATTAAATGCGCTAAGTGCTTCACTGAGAATGGGAATGAGTGTGTGCTTGAGGACAAGTGTGCTTCTGGAGGGGCCAACAACAAGTTGCGACATGGCCCTAACAAGGACTCCGAGCTCTGGACCCAACAGCCGTCGAGCAAGCAAAACTTTTTGTGGTGTAACTGCTGTGTGATGCAGTTTCCAGCGTGCTGCTGCCATTATGACATTTTCCTTCAAGGATAATTGTTCACGGGGTGTCCCTGGCTTGTCAAACGAATGAAGCTAACCGCATCTTTGGGAGGTTAAGTGGTTGTGTAAACACAAAGCTGGTTATAGATATAAGGTAAAGATGACTTACAAAAAAAGCCACCTAAAAACCACATGGATATCCCTTTCATTCTTTGGAATAACACTTTTTTTGTTTAATTGCAACAATATTTAGAATTGATCTATTTGATAGAATCAAATCAAATCATTACCCCGAAACCTTTTCCAGTCGCAGGGCAATGTCATTTTTAGAGGCAATCACCGGACTGATGGCGGCCAACTCAATCGTCTTGGTGGTCTGGTCGCAGGTGTGGACTCGGTGCCTGCGCAACAGGTGCACAAGGCCCAGTTTTGACTGAAGAAGACCCAAACGCATGCCGATGCAGTTGCGCGGACCCACGCCGAAGGGCATATAGGCATCCATGTTGATGTTGTGCCGATTCTCGGGTGCAAAGCGTTCCGGGTCAAACTTATCCGGCTCTGGCCAATACTTCGGGTCGCGATGAATGGCCAAGGCGGACACGTAGACAGCCATGCCGTGCGGCAACTCCAAGTTGCTGTGGGGACTGAGGGTGAACTTTTCGCCCTCCGCTGGCTGAGAGCACTCACGCTCCGCGTAGCCCACAATTGGATACATGCGCAGCGTTTCGTTGACCACCTGCGACAGGTAAGGCATCTCCTGGATGCGCTCGTAGCTGATATGATCATCATCGCCGAAGAAGTCTGAAATCTCCTGTCGGAGGCGATCCTGCAGCTCCTCCTTCTGGGCTAACTCGTACAGCGTCAGCGTCATTGTGGAAGAGCTTGTCTCATAGCCGGCTGTCTGAAAGATGGCTGCCTGGGCCACTAGGTAATCCAAGTCATTGGCCGCGTGCTTATTCTCTGGATTGGCAGCCGCCTCCTTTCTCCAGGCCAGCAGGATGTCAATAAGATCGTTCCGCTTCAGCCCCGTGCGCTCTCTCTCGGCCAGCACAAAGTTGATGCTGCTCCGGATGAATTTGGTGGTATCCTTGGAGAAGAGCTTCACGCGGGCCAGTGACGCAAAGGCCGGCAGCATGAAGATGATGGCAAAGTCAATGGCACGGCTCAGGCTGACCGCAAAGACTGCCTTGTTGTGATGGAAAAACTCACTCTTGGGGGTCTGCAGAGCATTGGCCTCCAGCCCGAAGGCAATAGTGGCGATCAGATCAGTGGTAAAGCGGGCGCATAGATCCTTGATCTGGACAACTGAGCCGCTGCCCAGGCGGTCGGCGCTATCCTCCAGGTTTTTGCCAATCTAAAGGAAATATATATTGATGATAATCGGTTCCATTTATCTTTCTTAAGATATAACCCTACCTTCACCATTAGCGGATACATTTGCTTGATCTTTCCAGAGGTAAAGACCGGCGATAACTTGTTCCTTAACTCCTTCCATGCCGGACTGCGGGCGAAGAAGAGGTTGTTAAAGCCCAGGGCATCATTGTGGGGATCCGTTTGTAGTGCCCGATTGTTAAAGTACTGGAACTTCTTCACCATCACCGTCTTGATCAAGTCAAGATCGCGAATCACTAAAGCCGGACGGTAGGCCAGATAGACGCCCACATAGGGCTCATTCTCGTAGCCCGGGGCCTCGTGAAACTTTTTGAGTTGCTCTAAAAATGACGTACGTCCGGTCAAGAACTGGCTGGTGTTGCCCACAAGGGGCAGCGGGCGAATAAACTTCACCCCGCGACTCTGCCAGAAACTGAAAGCTCGCCTCTGCCAGGTGTAGAACACGATCGCCAAGGTGGCGAGCAAGAAAAGGAGCTCGATCGGCATGTTGGAAGCTTCGACTGCCGGGAGCCACTGTTAGACTCGCCGGCCCACCAGGTGCTTTTAAGTGATCGCTCGAAGCTTTTCTGATATCAATAGAATATAGGGTAAAGCCAAAGCTCAGATGCTCTAAGACTCTTATCAACACTCAGGAAAAAAGTTAACTCACTCTTAGGATTGAATTATATGAACATATTTTAGAAATTCATTTTTAAACGAATTGAAATTCGATTTACATTTATTCAACTCAACTTGTAGCTTATTTTTTCAAGTGTACACACTTTTTCCCTGATAAGGGTGTTTGAAATGCCATTTATTGTTTGACTAGGCGAATTTTGCCAAACACTGTTTTGCTTAGGCTCCGTGACTATGCAAAAAATCGGAATGAATTGCGACTCGAGTCGATGGGAACTCTGATTCCGTTTGATCGAGTCAGCGTGCGCTGGTAGTCTGTCCAAGCTTTGAGGAAACACCCCGGCCACTACTGACATAGCACAGAGTAGATCGAAAATCTGCTAGCGTGTGTTATCAGCGATACACTTAATTTATTTTGATTACAGGTTTGCCTCTTGACCAGTTCAGTTTTCGTTGGATGCCGGCAAGCAACACCCAATGATTGTAGGTAAACAATGTTCGATAGGTTAGAATTTAACGGTCGAATGAATGGAAAACCGTTCCGTCCCATTGAACAACAATATGATGTTTAAGAAAACTGGTTGTGTCAACTCAAGTGTCTTGTTCGAATATTTACATTGTTTATCTATAAATAAACTGACGATTCTGAAGAACTATATCGTTTTACCGTGCTGTAAAAGCTTACATAGGACTTAGGGAGCTCGAAATTCAACGGTCCTGTGGCGCAATGGATAACGCGTCTGACTACGGATCAGAAGATTCCAGGTTCG
>JAEIIL010023592.1:0-19204 GCA_018905715.1 Drosophila lini | reverse complement strand
TATAGCAGTGAGAGTATATAGAAGACAATATGCAAAGTTTCATTCAGATAGCTTTAAAACCGAGGAACTAGTTTGCGTAGAAACGGACAGACGGACACGGCTAGATCTATTCGGCTGTTGATGCTGATCAAGAATATAAATACTTTATAGGGTCGGAAAGGTCTTCTTCACTGCGTTGCAAACTTCTGACTGAAATTATAATACCCTGCAAGGGTATAAAAATGTATATAACTAATCAAAAAATGCATTAAATTCAATTCGGAAAACCAAATTAAGCCAAATTCGGAAACCAGTTCCAAATTAGTTTTTATAAGCTTAACAAGCTGTATACAAAATGTAAGTTTCTTTTAATTTGATGGTTTTATGTTCAGTGAGTATTGATATGATAAACTTACATCAAAAAATCCCTTCTCATCCACACCTTTGGCGCCGATTTGTGCAGGTTGTGCGGCAGTTACAGACTGCACCTCAGCCAGTTCTGGAGTATTAATATGGAATTATTAAACTCGGGCTAAATTAATAGTTCTTTATGTATTTACCAATGATGCCCTTGGGGGCGGTGTCCTCAGATGTGTCGTAGTAACGGAGCTGGTGCTTGATCGAGTCCAGGACAAACCAGCGCTGTTTCCATCCTTTGAGCAAAGCGCCTCGCTTGTAGAGGTGTCTATAAGGTTTAAATGTTTAGTATTCATTGAACTTTAGGGTTAACCGGCTTACATTAATTATTATTTTTTTTTTAATATGTGGCAAATAATAGTAATAATGGTGTTTTAATTTTAAGACACAAACTCACCCTTCGTGCGTCCGATTTTCGGCCACGTTACTGCTAAACTGATTGTAGAAATGATGGCTGGAGGTGCGCGCCGTTGTGGCGGCACTGGAGGCAATGCTGGCCGTGTCGCCCTGCGACATGCTCACATTCGGCGGCCCCACAGCTCCATCGATGGCCTTGTACTTGGTGCAGTTCTTCATGGACAGTTCGGTGCACTTTTCGTGGTAGGAGTTGCCGCAATCCATGCACCGATAGCCGACCGGTCCCCAGAGGAGCTTGGTGCAGTGGTTGCAGTTGGTGGGCGTGGTGTACGGATGCTTCTCGAAGCGATGGGGATGGAAGTACTTGTCCTGATAGCCGGCCAAACGACCCTTCATGATGATCTCCAGCGTGGAGCGCTTGTGCTGATGCGTTTGCACGAAGATCTTGCCGAGGGAGGCGTTGCGAGCGATGGGCTCCACCTTGGGCACTTCCAGGCTATTCCACACCTGCAGCCACTTTTGGGGTAGAATTCCTCGCTCCGTCTCCGCCTGCCTCACCTCGCTGAGCAGGCAGACATAGGCATTGGGATTGTACTTCTCCGGGTTGTCGTAGCCGGCTGTGATGACCATGCGCTTGCCCTTTATCTCGGACAGATCGATTTCGTCGTCCACGGTGGTCACTTCCAGATCGTACGGCGGTCCCTGGGCCAGCTCCTCGTTGGTGTAGTAGCTCCACAGGTCTAAGGCAGCCACATTGTTTTGCGGCCGCAGAGTCATGTCCTTGTCACCGGAGTACAGGAAGTTGTAAAACACGGGCGTCTTGTTGTGCTGCCTTTCGATGTAGTCGAAGATGGAGTGACCAATGCGACTCATGGGTGCCGGGGTCCGCGGACTCCTCAGATCCAATGGGTACACGTTGCACTCGTCGTCGGAACCGTTTGACGCCATGCCTCCGCCGCCTCCGAACAAGTGCTTAGCGTTCAGCGATCCGCGCTTGTCCTCCATGGCAGCGATGCCCGAATCCGAGCGCTCCAGTTCGCAGTCGAAGAGGAAGGTGCGGAAGCGGCAGGACACGACATGGTAGGCCAGGAATCTCAAATAGAAATCGTTAAACTCAAATGCCATGGGAAACTGGCTCTGCAACTGATGGACCACGTCCAGGAACTGCAGGAAAGTGGGTGCAAACGCGATGTTTGTGTTGGCATGCGAGGGCTTCAGGTTGCTGCGATGCGCAAAGCGGTGACCAAAAGCCAGCCACTCCTTCTCCACCAGCACCCTGAAACCGTCCAGAGTCCGGTAGTAGGGATCCAGGCAGAGCTGGGCTATCGAGCTGAGCTGGGCGGTCACATCGGAGCCATCCTCTAGCGACAGCATCACGCTGCTCTCCTGCAGATCGATGAGGTCCACCACCGCCCCGGACAACTGCATCAGCGAGGAGATCTGCTGCAGCCAGTCGGACTGCTCCACCATCTTGGCGAAGCTCTGGCCATCCGCCTCGTTGGTGTTGTGCGACGGCATGCAAGCGCGTATTAGCTTCTTGAAAGCCGGACGCGACTGTCTGATGTCCGGGTAGTCGACGGGAATGAAGTCCGCGCAAAAGTCCACATTCATGTTTGACTTAGCCTGCGATTTCTCGCCCAAGGCGTACAGACGCATCTTGCGGAATGCTCCATGGGCGTTTGAGGCGCTCTGATTACCCTTCATTGTGCCACTTTTGCCTCCTCCTCCTCCTCCCTGGCCTGATTTGCTGCTGTCGCTGACCATGTCCATGTTGTTCTTGTGCTTGCGCGACAACTCCGGCGTGAGGCACTGCCGATCGTCGGAGGAGGGGCCGTGGCCCAGCAGCGAGTTCATCGAGAGATTCATGCCCGAATACTGGTTGATGGCCAGCGGCGTGAGCTTCGGCATGGTGTTGATCAGGGCCAGGAAGTACTTGTCCTGCTCCGGGTAGTGGGTGACATCGTGATGGGCGTTCGTGTTGCCGCCCGTCGTGTTCTTTAGCATGCCGATAACCGACTTGCTGTTGGGCTGGGCACCGCGGATGAGCAGGGCTCCGTTCGCGTGCCGCCAGGTGGGCAGCGGGATGCGCTGACCCTTGAAGCAGCGGCCCAGATGCATGATGGCCGCATCGCTGCACTGGACGGGCGCCACAAGAATGGCAGGATAGGATCGGCAGGCGGCGTAACTGGCATTCACATTGCTGATGCGGAATCCACGCTGCGACTCCGCATCGAAGCCGAGTCGCCTCCAGTCCTGCACATAGCTGCGCTCCCGCATCCGTTCGACATCCTTGACGGTGAGCAGCCTGGGCATTGCGTTGTTTTGCGTCTCAAACTCATCGCCATCCTGCAACTCGTCGTCGATTGACTGCGTCTCCGCTCCGGCGTCCGCACCTGCACTGCTGCCGTACTCATAGTCCGAGACCAACTTGCGTTTGGTCTGCTGCTTCTGCTTGTAGCCCGCCTTCTTGGCCGTGCGCAGCAGAGTCTTCTTGGCGAATCCCTTGATCGTCGAGTACTTCTCCTTCGTCTTGGGCGGAGCCACGCCCTGGAGTATGGTCCCGTACGACTGGAAGGCAAAGTACTCGAACTCGTCGAACGGATGGCGCGCCTTGCTCAATATCTTCCTAAAGCTTTCGATTTGCTCCGGCGTCACCTCCGGGTCGAAGGCGACTTTGAGCAGCTGGAAGCTGCTGGAGCGCAGCTGCAGTCCCTCGGGCAGCGTCTGATCCAGGTGGGCCAGGTACAGCACCGATATCTTTTTCTCCTTCAGCAGGGAGGCGATGGGAAAGGAGCGCACGATGACCTGCTCGCAATAGAGCGGATCACAGGGTGAGCCCTTGAAAACCACGCGATAGTTAGTGAGGAACAGGGCGCCCTCTGCGGGTATCAGGCACTGGGTGTCGTCTTCGCGTCCGTCCGGCATTAGGAAGCAGCGCAGATGGTCGGTCACAAACTCCTCCGCCGGCAGCAGGCAGGGCGTCTGAATCTTGGGCTTCTGCACATGCGGATGACGCTTCGCCTCCAGGTAGACCGGTTCCAAGGACTCGATGTGCATGTGCACCACACCCGGCACCATGTCGTGCAGGTTGCGTATGTGGTCGGAGGTCACTCCGCCCTCGGTGCACACGCAGTCAATGAAGCGCGAAATGGTCTTTCCGACCGAAACCCCGATTTCCAAGGCATTGTTCTCCTCGAATCCGTCGTCGGAATGTTCGCTCAGGCTGTGCGAGCCAATAATACTGCAATGGAAGGGTCAATGGAGCTTCAAGTAGAGTTTCTAGCTTTCCTCACCTATTTGAAACACTCTGATTTTCGTCCAGGCGAAACGCCGGCTTCGGCTTGCTGGCGGCATCCACGTTGACATCCAGCGGAATTAGCAGGGAGACCATGCGGTTGGCAAAGTGTATGGCCTGACTGTACAGCGTCGACTCCTCCGACTTGGCCAGCTCGGCCTTCTTCTCCTCCTCGATGGTGGGACTCTTGCGCAGCTGCTCAGCTGTAATCTCCAGGGCTGTGGGCTCTTCTAGGGGGACCTCGTCCAGCACACAATTGGCCTCTTTTTGATGCTCGTTTTGGCGGCGATGGAGCAGATACAATGCCTTGATCTGACCCTGAACATCCTGGAAGAATGTGGACTCCCAGAACTGAATGTTCTTCCATATGGCGTGGTCCTGGATTTCCGTGTAGGCGAACTGCACCACTCCCGTGGACAGTTTGCGGCAGAAGATTGTGGACATGGGCAGCAGGGCCGCCGCCACGGTGTACTCGTCAATCCCCGAGGAATTCTGCAGCGCCTTGTTCATGAATCGCACCACCAACTCGAACTGTTGGTGGTCCAGCACCGCCTTGTTGCCATGCACATAGCCGAAGAACTCCCGGCAGAGGATCAACCGCGCATCGCGATGCTTCAACGTTCGCATCACAGCTGGCAGCAGCTTCCTAGCGTCCGCGATCCGGTTCTCGAAGATGTAGGACACGCACGTGCGCAGCACCTCCAGCCGTCGCGCCGAGTTCTGGACATTCGGACGAACGTCCAACGCCTCCGGCAATCGGGGTCCCATCGGTATAATCCTGTGTTGATTGCGCGTCACATGGAAGCGCTGTGGCACTCCGTTCTTCCGTATTCCCTCCTGGATGATTAGCTCGACCTTCTCCGAGCTGATGCGCGGAAAGGCGGGTTGGTGGATGCGATGGAAGGAGCCCTCGGGTGGACGTAACACCTTCTGGGCATAGCCCGTGTGGGCCAAGGTGCCCTCGTTCTCGAACAGAGTGCGTCCCAGCTCCTGGATATGTGTGAGTATCTGAAAGGTGAGGAAGGTAAGATGCTGATGCCTGGCACAATGCTCCTTGCCAATACTCACGAGATTCCGATTCTGCGCCTCCGACTTGAGCAGCTCGTTCATGGAGCTGTAGAGCTCGTCCCAGGCGTCGGAGGCTCGCCAGGGGGGTCCTCGCTCATTAACGAACGTGGTGAAGAACATGCTGTCCAGGACGCGGAACAGGAACTCACTCTCGATCAGGTCCCGGGCGCCGAGGAAGCCGGCCTTGTGGAAGGTAATCACTGGCTTCGGATGGATCCTGATGATGGTGAGGCAGGAGCGGTAGCCCTGCAGTAGCTGCGCAAAGAGGCGCATGAATATGGCGCGAAGTTCCTTGTCAATTTGTGCGTCAGTCTTGGACAGGGCGCTCGGCCGCTCCTGGGTGGGAAAGGCCAGGTCTGCCTGCGCCAGATTCGGAAACAGGATCATGCTGAGCAGCTCCTGGGTCTGCTCCCACAGCGGTGACGGCAGAATGGGTACTGGCGGAGTAAGCGACGCCGGTATGGTGACCAGACCGCCGTCCAAGTCCACAACAATCACATCCAGTAGATCCGTAATCTCCGTTTGCAGCGAACTGTGTATGCCCATGATGAACGGTGTGGGCGTGGACAGTACCTCTGTCAGCGGCGCCGGCAGAATGGGTATGTAAACGTGCGTGTACCGAAAGGGGTACATCAGGGCCACCAGCGCCTTGCAGCTCTCCGTCAGGTGGCAATAGCATTTGGACAGGAACAGTATCTTGTTCTCCGTCATCACCGCACAGAGCAGGATTAGCACATTCTTAATGCCCAGCTGCTTGAAAAGGAAATGCACACCGCTGCCCGTGGTGGGCAGAGAGGAGCTCTGCGGCGGCTGCAGCGACTGCTTGTCGCCGGCACCGATTGAGAAGCGCACCTGCGGCCCGCCAGCCGGTGGCACTTGAATGCAGCCCAGAATGTTTCCGATGAGTGTTTCCATTCCATAGGCTAGGTTTTCAATGTACACCGTGTATATGGTGCCCAGACAGTTCTGCAAGGGACGTGAGAGTGTTAGGGCATACAGCAAGATGCCATTTCAGATATATACCTTGAAGGTGTCGGCACAGTCCAGCCGGGATATGAGGACCAGGCACTTTGGCGCATACATAACGCTGTGGTGCGTTATGGAGGTTGCCGTCGGGACGCCATCTGTCGCGGAGGGCGGACCGCCCGGCAGCAGCCTTGTGCTCCCAATGGTCTCATCCTCGTCGTCGACGCTGCGCGTCTGAGTTATGGCCAGCGTCTCGTGGAAGCTGAGGCAGGCGCAATAGTGCTTGTTCGTGTCGATGTCCGTCAGCACGGAGACGAAGAACTTGGGCTCCTGCTTCTCGTACGATAAGCTCCAGCCCAGCGGCTGGCAGAACTGCGGAAGAGGGGAACACCGATAAGGTGGGGCGTAAGCCGATATGGATATGTATGAGCTGGCGGGGAACGCACCCATTCAATGCCCTCGATAAAGGGGGTGTCCGGCCAATCTTTCTCGGGAAAGCGCTGCACGATCTTGCCGCAAGTCGGCTGACCGCCCACATTGCTGGCGGTCTCTGTGGAAGGAAATTGAGACGCCGTTGGGGATTACCATTGTTTGCAGGGGGAATGCAAATCAACTCACTCTCCTTATCGCTGTCGTAGCCGACAATTACGAAGTAATCAGCGAGTCGGGACATCTTGTCCAGCACATTGCCGACCCTGGTTGGAGGAGGGATGCGTCGTCAGTGGCCAAAACTGGGAAAACAGGGAAGCAGAGATGATGTCTTAGTCGAGGTTTCGCAGAGGGAAGATGACCGCCGTCGGCGGCAGCAGCAGTGCCGTCATCCAATTTGATATGCTAATTAGGCGCTCTCTCTCTGCGTTTGGCATAAATGATTAGCCCAGCTCCATGCCGATCGACTGGACAAATTGTTGTTGTATTGTGCGTTCGCCCCGGAGGCGTTTTTTCAGGCTTCTCGGGTCTTCGTCTTCGCCTCTTCTTTTTTTTTTCTTTTTCAACCACACCCCGCGCCACACAAAGTGAGACAACAGCGCCGGGAACTCAGTTGCACTATCTAAATATAATATTGGGGCACACACCTTGCAGCCGGCTGCAGCCTACCCGCCGCTCACGATACAATTTTGATTAATTATAATTATTTTTAATTATAATTCTATCATGTCCCCGCTCACCAGTGCTGCCACTTATTTCAGGTTTTCAACTAGCTCATAGTATTTTTGATTGGGGTATTCTTCTTGTACTGGCAACTCCGGCTGAACGAATATACCGAAAGTGGAACAGCTGTTTCCAGCTGCCGATATTTTCAGTTTTTTATTTTTATTTAGGGAATACCTCAAATATTTATCTACCACATTTATTTATTATATATTTTATAACGTGCAGGTTGTTTTAAACTTTTACAAAGTTCGCTGTCGTCAAGACGATACATCGATGCCGTTTTTCAGCATCGATGCTGTTAAATTATTTCGTTCGCTACCCAACACTTCTTTAACAAGCCGATAAGCCAATCGATTTTTCAATACTTCCGTTAGGTATTCATCGTTTTTAAATTGTATTAGCTATTTTTAAATTGGTCTTATTTGACAACTAATAAGGTTATTTAGACTCTCTAAAAGAAGCTCTAAATGTATTCAATGAAATTAAGTTAATTACGTTTGTCACATCAGTAAGTCCCTCATCAGTAAATCCAAATAAAAGCCAACAGTAAGATTCGTTTGGTGACTTAATTTTCTTTTCAACTTATATATAAATCACGATATCTTTGACATTATGAACTAGCGAGATATAAATACATAATAACATTGATGACTAACTCGTGTAAGAAGTAACTTATGATAGGTTTTCTTTTTAACTGATCTTTACAAACATACATATGACGTATACGTAACGTATGTACTATTCTGCAGGCGGATCTCATCTGCGCTTCAAGCATGTCCGCCGTTCTCTGTGGCTTTTGTGTCCGCCGTTGTTGGGCCTTGGTTAGTGGCTTCCTGTGGCGGCATGGTGAGCGTCACTGCGCCCTTATCCGTGTGCTTTATGTGCTCCATTTCAATGTCCGAACAGTTCTCGGAGTTGGACAGGGCCGAGTCCATCGAGGTAACGGTCATATCCACGGCCTTGTCGCTGGCGTTTGACGACAGCAGAGGCTTCTCCACTGCAGGCTTCTCCTCTGCATCCTCGTCCCGGCTGGGGGCCACGAAGTTATTGCTGTTGATGTCCTCGATGGCCTTGCGCAACTGTTGAATGGAAATCGTGCAATAAGGACGAGTTCTTCTATACATGATCCTTTAAATCTTACCTCCTTGAGGCCCACCACGCCCACAAGTCGCCCGATCTTGGTGACATAGGCGTGATTGATGCCCACCATGGAGAACAACGAGTGCACCTTGAGTATAGAGGTGCGTTCCACCAACTGGAAGGGCGAGGGATCGATATGGACATTGGCCTTTTGCAGATCGATGGGCTTCAACATCTCCTCGAGCTCCCATTGCTTCTGGTCCTCCGGCGACATGTCAATGACCCGTTCCCTGGGCTGCAAATAAAAATAAATTATATTTAATTGAGTAAGTAATTGCCAAATAGTAACGAATTTATCCCAGACCTACCAACTGCACTGACTTCGCCTTTTGAATGCTCTTGTTTTGGGTTAGTCAAGACAAAAAAGGAATTGAAATAGAGTTGGTTTAGGGTTAGTTAGTAATTATTTCTATTTTATTCCTTGTCTCTCGAGCATAATGAATATAATCACCTGGCCTTCGATTTCCGGATTTTCTACTTCATCGATATCTTCTATGGAGTAACCCATTCCATTTAGTTCTTTGGCAAAACATTTCTTATGCGAAGGTGAACTTTCGTCTTCAACTTCGTTGGCAAATCGAATTTTCGTGCACCTTTCTCTTGGAACTATATGTGGCGAATTATTTACATTTGCTACTTTATTGGTTTTAAACTTAATGCTCGGCCGATCTGGTGATGGACTTGACTTATCCCCACTATTAGATAATGCAATTTCCGTGCTATCCTTTTCAGCAGGCTTTGTGAAAGCATAAAGTTTATTTATTGCTTTGTAAACTAGTTCTACCTTTGATGTTTCTAGCTTTTCTACTATTATTTAAACCATTTCTTGCCTTACCAATGTTGTGGGTTCCGTTGAAATAGGGTTTACTTGCTTGCAGATATTAAATGGGGTTAGCATTTCTCTTTAAGACTTTTAAAATCTAACTGGATTCTTAATGAATGACAAGAGAGTGAAGTTGGTTAGTGGTTAGGAAACCTACTTACCAGCATAATTTGATCGGTTACAAAATTCCAATTACTTTGTGCTTGCTTGAAATTAGAGATTCCCAGATTGGCATACCGGAAAACGCAACCCACTAACCCGGAATAACTCCCATATGTATCAACTTACCAGCTGAACCTTTTTGGAAACACCCGGAGTGCTTGGAGTGCGCTGAACCTCCACCTCGTTATGGCTGGCGGCCGGCGATAGGGAGCCCGTCTCCGGATCCGGCTGGACGTCCTGCAGCGTGGTGGACTTCTTGAAGATGGCCTCAAAGGCCGAGCGGATGCGGAACTCAGAGTTCCCCGTTATCGTCGTATATGGCGTGATGCTGGGACTATGAGCCAATGGCTGCGGTGTATATGTCTTCAGGTTGAAGGAGTTGGTCTTCTTCAGAATGGACTTCCTGGGTGCCAGCGAACTGTGCATCGTCTCCGCTCGCTTCTTGGGCGGCAGCATTTCGTCGTTGGCAATTTGCCGGAGGCTGAGAATATCCGGAGCCGGGAGCACTTCGAATCGTGAAGGACGTCGCATCTTCAGCTCCACTTCCTGCTTCTTCTTCTCCTCCTCCAGGGCCCGCTCCTGGGCCTCCTTCTGCCACTTCTGGGCCACCTCCATGCGCTTCTCCCGCCCGATGTGCTTCTCGATCATCTTGATCAGCTCGTAGCGCTGCACGGAGCCCAGCAGGATCATGTTGTCCGGACTGTCCACCAGCGGCAGCGAGCGCAGCGTCTTGTTCGCCTTGAGGACTTCTTTGAGCTTCTGGTAGGAGATGCCGTGCCATATGTACTTCACGTCCCGCACCATAAAGTCCTCCACGAATATGCTGTACATGCCGGAGCTGGAGGGCAGGAGATCGGGCAGGTACGGCAGCTTCTTAATCAATATAATACTGTCGTAGATCGACGGTTGCAGCAGCGCCGCCACGGCATTGGCCACCAGCACAGCAATCATCACCGGCACCACATGCGTGATCTGGCCGGTCATCTCGAAGATGATCACGGCCACGGAGACCGTGTGCGTCACGGAACCGGAGAAAGCGGCCGCCCCGACGACGGCATAGCCTCCGGGCATGATCGGCGACAGCCGACCGCCGTACCGGACGCCATGAGGAAAGGTAACCGCCATGAACTCGCCCACCAACCTACCGAATCCAGCGCCGATCTTGAAAACCGGAATAAACATGCCCGACGGAACTGGTATCGTGGAGGCGATAATGGAGAACATAAACTGCAAAAGAAACAAGGGTTTGCTCAGTAACAAAGTTACTTCCCTCCCAAAGCCACACCTACCGTGAAAAGGGTGTATATCACCAGGTTTCCAAACACGCTGGTGTAGCCGGTCATCCAGTGGGTCACCACCGCCGCCTGCTCCACGGTCAGGTCATCGCGCGACCACGTGAAATTGCTGAAGAGCTGCGTCACCTGCTCGTGGGTGCTCAGTTCGCCGGCCAGGAACTGGCCAGTGCCCAGGGGAAAGGATATGCTGGAGACCAGAAGAGCCAGAAAGCCAGGATACAGGAAGCGACTGAAAAGTCGAAAGGAAGTTAGCTTAAGGAACACCGGAACAATAAAATGGAGTTAGCTTACTTCTTCTGCAGGAACTTGTTCATGCGTTTGTTTGAGCGCATGAAGAGGACATATCGCCGATGGACCCACACGTAGGAGGCGCCACCCAGGCCGCACACGAGCCTGAAACGGGAAGTAAACCCTTAGCCTCTAAAGAGAACCCTTACTTAGACTAAAACCTTACCCAATCAAGGCGAAGACAAACAGCTCCTGAGGATCGAAGGGAAACTCGGTGGTGAAGTTCGTGAGGAATAGGGCCCGCACAGTGTCGGCGTTCTGGAACCAAACGGCCAGGAGCCGGAAGACAGTGGCACCGCACACCGCTGCAAAGAAACCGCGCCAGTAGTTGCGCACCGCAAAGTATGTGGTGGTGACCTCGATGCTGAAGAGCACACCTGTGGAAGGATTAGGATCAGAAGAGCCTCAAATGTAGGAGGGAAGGCCATCTCATAGAGATATCTACTCACCACCGACGGGCGCGGCAAAGCAGGAGCCCACACCGACGGCACAGGCTGCCGCCAGCATTTCGGAGTTTCGCGACTCATTCTCATATATGCCTTGGAATGATGTGACAAGTTTACTTAATAATTGTGCTACAATACTTGCTATATGTACGAAAGGACCCTGGGGAAGCACGGAGAGACATAGATACGGATGCGAGACTTGTAGATAGATTTTCCAAATTGCACTTGCTGCGCCTCAGCGGCATGTGGCATGCAGTGTGAGATCAATTTTTATACTTACTTCCTTTCCTAATGGCATACCGCTGCCCAGAGTTGCCGTTAAACCAATCACCTTGGCCACTAATGTCTTAAATGTGAGATACTCTTTCAACTGAACGCCGCGCAGTATGGTCTTCATTTCGGGTATACCGGAACCTAGACACAGGTTTTGGTTGTGGTTATATAGATTTGCATTGATCATACTCGCAGGGGTTAGTGACTAGTAGAGGAGTTGAGGAGCAAGAAGCTGAGTTGTTAGTGGTTCGAGTATTTAACATACAGACTCAGGGGGGTCACAGTTTCTTTTGGATGGTGCCAAGAGTGCTTGGAGTGGGCAGCTGCCGGAGTGCAGTGGTACTATGTGTTGGTCAATATCAATATAATATCTTCAATATCAAACTTAACAAAACCCTGGGGCCCTACGAGATCTCTTAGAGCTTTTGGTTGTGGGAAAAAAGAGCCTAGTCCACTTGGGAATTGTTTTTACAGACTTTAAACTTTCAGTTCCTTTACCCTAATCAACCATAGAAGTAAAGTAAGTAAGCACAAAATTCATACAATTTCTACAATTTTGGAAAACCGATTTCAGTTCAAGAAAGTTATGAGGACATTTAAGGAAAAAGTTAATTTATTCAAGCAAGCAAACTACTTTTGAAGGGGAATTTATAATTTTAACTACTTTAGTGATTCAAAATTAAGATATATCATCGACTAAAGAGTGTTTTAATATTTGTAAATGGGAAAGCGATTGAAGATAAGCTGACATTCTTGGAAAATTAAACTACTATGATTGAATTATTGATTGTATAAAGCGGGTTAAGGACTGAAAATATGTCTAAAGTATGTGGATATAACCTTTGAAACTGGTAAGATGTTTGGAATAAAAGGATTTGCTAGGAAACTATGGCATTTTCAAGGTTTAAAATTGGTTATAAAGGTTAGGAAAACTTTCAAAATAGAACTACTCATAACTATTACATGATATATGAAATTCTAAGACTTGTTAATCCAATCGCTTACCTATACTTTGCGGTGCGATGAGATGGACAAAGCCGGCCGAGAATAATATGAGGCAGACTGGGAGCGAGACCCACGCGATGTACTGAACAAAAGGCTGTGACGTCAGGTCGCGATACAGCCAAATGCGCGCTGGAGGTATATAGACACGTAATGGGTACTAAAATCAGGCTGAAAATCGATTAAAATCGGCACTACCGTTTGTACAGATGGATATGCCCTTGTCCATGATGAATGAGAGCAGCGCCATAATGATGCCCAGCAGCGCCAGGAAGACCCAGTCCTCGCCCAGCCGGGCTATCGTGTGCTTCCAGATCCATGAGGAGACCCGCTTCGCCCGCGTCGAATGCTTGCCTAGCAGTTCCTGAAAATATTTCCCAGCACTGCTGCTTTATAAACTGATACGTTCTCGAGGATCCCCACAGATGAGGTACAGGCATGGGGCATGGGGCCACCTTTTAAATTAACTTGACATGATGATAAATATCTCTGCATGATCATACCTTTAATATTTAGTTTTCTCGTATAGTTTGCATTCAAATCGAGAGCAAGTTCGTGAGTAATAATATAATTATCTGTGAGTGGGTGAGAGATGCTAAAGCGTTCTATTTTATTTTACCTTATTCCTTTGTTTATCTTCCTGCTTTCGTCGCTTTTCGAGTATTTTGAGCTTTCTGGCTTCATCCTTGGCAAATTCTCCTAGATCTTTGGTATAACGACCATACATCTGTAAAGGAAAATTATAAATTAGTTGAGTGTTAGGCGTTGCGAAGAAAACCTTATAAATATATATAAATAAATATATTTAAAAGGCAAAAGTTGTAGTTTTGATTTTTGTTTTAGAAACAAACAAAAACTTTAAATGTACCCATTTTCATAATATGATCAACCTAAATAAATATATTGAAAATCGAAAAAAATATATTTTTGTTGTACTTTGTTGTAGAAACAAACAAAAACGTCTGCTTTAAGCATTCTAGACAAATGCCAAGAGCAAGAGAACTGATGACAAAGTCGAGGAAGTGCACAGACAACTACACTAAGCATTTAAATTATAGATCATTTGTTTTGTTTTGAAACTATAATTTGAAATCAAACTATAAAATTTTAAAATCAACTGAAAAATACTGATTAATTTTAAGTTTATAATTTGCAAAGTATATGTACGATTTTTAATGTATGAATCTTTAAGATTAAGTAATTAAACATTAAAATGTATTCGTTCTATAGAATCTATTTTACTATATTACTTTCTGTTTACTACTGTCTCAATTTACTTTGTAGTCTATAAAGTCTATAAAATTGCATTAGTTCTGATAGCGCATCAAATTTATTTCTTATTTGAAGAACAAACTTCAGGGTAAATTCTTTCTGTGCATTTTCTTTGGGGGTCAGTGCAAGAGGTCTGTTGTGAACTAAAGAACAAATACCTTTGTGTTTATTTGGGGATTAAATATTTCAATAAACACTGTTCAGAAATGAAAATAATAAAGAAAGTTCGATTTACCTTACTAATCAAGTCGTAATGAAAGCTTAAAGTGTACATTGTAAAAATTTCTGGTGGCCCAGATAGGGGTATTTAAAAAAATCGTTCTACAATGTAGGATTAACCTATTTAAAATACTAGCGTTTAAAGTAGAGCTGGAAAAGAACAAAGCTTGCGATAAATGAAATAATCTTAATCACTAAGCAATATTGGTTTTCCAGCTCTTGTGTAAAATTTTTAGTTTCTGTAGCATACTTTTCGACACCATTTCTATTGCTTTTAAATCCTTAACAATTTTTGAGTCACGATATAAAAAAATGTTTCAAATTCCTTATATTTGTTTATATATTATCCAGCAGTTTTTTTTTTTTGCCAAAACACTTTACTAAGTACATATGTATGTGAATCCCTTCCCGAAACTAATATCATTATTGATTTTAGGGGTAAAACTTCAGGGTGATTTCTTTCTGTGCTGCGCTTTGAGGG
The DNA here is from genome assembly GCA_018905715.1 of Drosophila lini. Lineage (NCBI taxonomy): Eukaryota > Metazoa > Arthropoda > Insecta > Diptera > Drosophilidae > Drosophila > Drosophila lini. The sequence continues at coordinate 4,566 of JAEIIL010023592.1, read as the reverse complement.
TCAATGTAAGGGGTATGTGTGTCGCTGCATACGGCCATGAACACGGATGCGGACTACGACTACGTGGCCCTACCGGGGGCCACTCACATAGTAGAAGGCCTCGATCTCGATCTCGATTTGGTTCTTGTCATCGCCAGGCGGATCGATGCTCTGATTGCGATGCTGCTCCTTCTGCTTGGCAATGATATCATCCCAGCGTTGGCGCACGGGCGTGGAGCGGTTCTTGTGGGCGCGCTCTCGCTCCTCCCTGCGCCGATAGTCCTCGCGGTTGATCAGCAGCTCCGGCTCGAAGGCGTATTCGCGAATGTACTCATCCTGGTGCGAGTGGCTGTTGTTAAACATGAAGCAAGCGATGCACACGAACGAGGTCCCGCACTCAAACTCAAAAATCACACTCAAGTCACGTCACACAATCGCAGTTGCAGTTGCAGTTGCAGTCACACGAATTCGGGCGGCGGCGGCGGCCTTTGACACGCCCGCGGCTGTTGTTGGCTGTGGCTGTTGGCCGAATATTTGTGTCGCATCTTGTTGGCCAATATTATTTTTAGTTCTCGGTTATCTCGGCCGCCGTGGTGGTAACGTACTTCTCACTGCCAGACGTAATTAGAGGTGGACGACGCAGCTGCCCTTGAGCCCCGTCTCGGAAATGTGGCGGTTGTAAAATTCATTGCAATTTTATTTATAACATTTCACACAGCAGCACCCGTGCACGGGTTTCCTCGAATATAGATTTTTGATTTATCGAACTTATCCCAGAGCACTGGCTTGCCTATAGGTTCCCTATTAATCCGCTTTTCCAAACGACCGTTTCCATTTTCTATTGATTTCCGATCTCGCTAGACTTCCGACCGCCACGAAGGAGGCTTCTTGCGGTGGCGTAAACTTTTTTGAAACTAAACTGACTTGTCGAGCTTTCGGCGCTCTGTGTGTGGAAAATTATTGAAAATTTCTTGTGGCTAGACGCTGCGCCAGGGTAGCACGCTGTGTCGAATATTTTTAAAAAACGGCCCGAAGGAATACTTATTCAAAAACGCTATGTTTACACAAATATGAAAATCGGGGAGAATTGTTTTCCAATTCTGTCTGCTGCTCGGCCATCAAAAGCAATTGCCTTGGTATTTCGAAATGGCTCATAAATTTAATTGCACGATAATGTATTATCAATTTAAGATCTGCTCTTGAAATAATCGCATGTTTTCTGATTTGAGTGTTTTGGGAGTTCTCTACAATCAAAAGGGTTTTTGCACAGTGCTCACCTACTGCTGGCCACTCTTTTCCGGCACCCTACTACCCTTAGGCAGTGGTAAGAGCAATAGTTGTTGCTTGTTTTAAATATAATAAACACTATTCATTATAATCGGATTAAAAATAGCTAATGTCTTTGGCCCGCTGCTTTGTCATTCGTCGCACACTGTTTTTGCATTGCTTTTACAGAAGGAGGCCCAGATGCGAATAGACGCGGGAAAATGGCCAGAGTCAACTGGGGAACTGGCAGGAAAGGCGGCGATAGCGACCGAAAAGCTTGGAAAACCATTCAGAAATCGTAAAAAGTTTTTGTTTTGATCGATGGTTTCACGGCAGATGTGTGTGCCGAATAAAGTGCAAATAAAACAGCGTCTGGCTAAATTTCAATATCGTTAAGACTCGAATAATAAACAATTCGAAATTGCGAAAATTTATATATAGGATACATTTCATTGCAAAATCTACAGTGCGAATGAAAGGAGGCACGTTTTTTAAATTGTTTCATTGAGCTTAATTTAAATCACTGTTGATCTGGCATAATTATATTTTACAATTGCTAAACAGATGTTCATTAAAAAAAAAAAGATATTTTACGACAGCCTCTACGTGAGCATTGATAAAAAAAAACTGAAGCTCTTTGCGTCACCGAAATTGGGTAATAACAATAATATGGATAATCAGACTTATTGGTAGTACTATCACGACGATACAAGACGTAACGTATGTCTATAAATACAGTCAAGGTGATGATTGTGATGGACACAATTTTATAATCGAGAAATTATATATTTTTAAAGAGATAAACTTCAAAGTTTCATATAGAAATAAGTCAAATAATTATATATTATATATTATAATTCTATATTATACAAATTATACAGGTTGATTGCCTCAGGCCATAATTGTTTTGTGGGATTCACTTAAGTCAGACAATAATTCAAAAGCTTTAAAACGGATTTATCATTTCCTGTACAATTAATTCGTTCCTGTAATGTTTTATTTAAAACCCTGAATTTTCCGTCTTAAAACATTTTAAAACCGAAATTTTCCGTTTTAAAAATAAAGAGTCCTTTTTAAAATATATAATTTTGTACAGGACAATATACCATAAAATAAAAAATATAAAAAAGTGTCCTAGCGCTAAATGCAATCGTTAATAGTTTTTTAAAATTACAAATGGAAAAACACAAATACTTATCGATTCAAATCGATTTTGGCTTCGACTGACTTTCAGTATTAATTAATCCTTTACTGCTTTTTATTCTATTAATACCTTTTAGCAAAAATAAAGGAATAAGAAAATATTTAATGTAAACAATATTCGTCATATTTTATTATTATTATTTTTTTTTTAACCCCATTCCTTTCATTTTCACCGCAGCTGTACGAGCACTTATAGAAGCAGAATGCAAGTTCCCGAGACAGATATATGTGTATAGATAAGACTTGATTGCCCTGTGTTACCAAGCAAAATATTGGATTTGCCTCGTAGTAACATTTTTTCTTTTGCAGATCCTCAGAAATTCTAGAATGCTTACGAGAGTATCGATGTATCCAATGGGATCATCCTCGTCCGACGAGTCCGAGTCTCGGGCATTTTCGGCGGGCGGAGGACACGGATAGAAGGCGTGCGACTTAATCTTCGGCTGGCGCTGCACGTGGCGCAGCTCTTCCTCCATGGACAAGGCACTGCTGCGCCGCTTGCGCAACTGGCAAATGAACTTCTCGAAGTCCGCCCACTCCGAGTCCACCAGCTCGACGTTCTCCTCCCCGAACTCCTCATCGTGGATGATTCGCTCGACTTTCTGATTGTTTCGATCGCGATTGCGATCACGATCGCGGTGCCGATCGCCGAAGTAAACCATATTGCTGTGGCGGATCGGGAAAGGGAGCGGAACTTCGGGACAGACGATCGGATTTAATGGGTTTATAGCAGTTCAATGCGATCGATGGCGCACTATCAGAGATGGGACCGATACGGAAACGGTTTCGTCACATCCATGGCACAGATAGGGCTCATTTCCCGAATTTAAATTCCGATATGGCCAGATATTCGCGGCAGCGTGTGACCCGGGCAAAGTTTTCAGTCCAACTGAATAGTGTGATGAGGATGGAGACCAATCCGGTGCCGCTTAAACTCAAGATTCCATTAAATTTAGTACACAGACACCGACGCACTCGTCTGGTGCCGCAGTCTCAAGTCTCAAGATATACTTATAAGTAGTTCACATCTACGAGTACGTATGAGCCAGTGAGTGACTCTCGAGCGGTCAAAGTTTGCGTGTAAACATCAATAGAATTTCATAAATTTAATAATCTGGGGTCTGGTCAGCGGCAAAAAAAGTGAAAATGCCAAGCGCTCGGTTGACACTAAATGCGCACAGTGGGTTGGGTCTGTTGTTATGGGTTTAAATGTAAATATGTTTTTTAAAATAAACACTTTACCCTGATTATCAAACTACATATATAGAAAAACGTTAAATGTATCAATAAGTTGACTACATTCCTTAGACATATCCTAAAGTTCAGCAAGCCTTAGAGTTCCCAACTAATAAATTCGAAGTATAAGCCATGCGTTTCACAGGATCTTCCATGATTGTATTTATAAAAAACACTCTTGGGCTTTTAGCAGGTGATTATAATAAGAAAATTGTTCCAGAAAAAAAATTTTGTGCTAAAATTCTCAACTAGTTTATACAACATAATTATAAAACCACTTGAGGTAAAGAGAAATAATTTATTCCAAGCACAGTTACTCGTTAGCCAATCCTGAGGTATCCCAGGATTTTCAGTGAGCCTTTGCTAGCATTAGCCCACTGTGTTGGATCACTTAAGCCGCATAAATTGTGATTACTTGCTTTAATAGTCTCAATGTGTAGACTAGGCATTGGGTCACATGTCTTCGAGCATCTCTTGGATTTATCATATTTAAGTGAAGCGGTTGTTTTAGTTCGAGTATGCCTGCACTATTTTAAATTTCATTATTATTATTATTATTGTCTTGGTCAATCCAAGCTGCCTTCCCCCTTAAAAGCCATAAAGGTAGCCCTAAACGGGTATAGATTGTTAGTCGGGCTGTAAATAGAGCCCATAATCTTTGACTTTCATATTTTGCAGGAAATTTATATATGTTTGTAGGAATAAACTAAATCGACACTTTAAGAGCGACCGTTAAGAGAGTGAAAGCTTTATCACATTCTGTTAGATATCAGTGAACTGCTTAGCCCATTAAGCAGTGTAGGGCAGACATCGGGCATTATGTTTCTGTTAAGTTAAGTATAGTCATGGTGCTAAAGAAAGCTTAATAGGTCTTCAAATTTG
>JAEIIL010023590.1:0-44238 GCA_018905715.1 Drosophila lini | reverse complement strand
TTTTATGGTTTAAGTCGATTTTGTGATTATGACTTTTTCGATTTTTGCAACGGCTTTTGTTCGAGAGGCGCTACTGTGCGCCGCAGCTAAAAACACGTGACTGCAGAGACAGAGGGGAAAATTTACCTGTGAAAAACTAACGTCTGGCAAAAAGAGAAAGACAAAGGAATTAATAAACTTTTCGGACATTGTTTGATTACCCGAAAGTAGTTAAAGTTGAGGTATGCAAAGTGTAATTGTGAGAAAGATGTCTTTTTGATTGTCCAACAAATAAGCAGCAGACTCAGAAAAAATATGAAAGCAATTTCTTTTAGTTTTGCGTGGTTGGAAGACGTGAAGTTGAAAAGGAAATAATTATCTTGAAAAATATGTTTCTACATGAAACAATTCTTTTCTTTAATTTGTTATTAATACAAATATTTTTTTATGTTCCACCTAGTTTATTAGATATTATCTAAAGATTTCTCCCACTACTAGTGGCTTATTTATAATATCAAAAGTTTTCATGAACTAAGTTGTATTTTGTGGCAAACTTCATGACAAACTCATTATACCCCACTTGAGGCTAAGAGACAACAAATACCTTGCCCGGGGCCCAAGTATGTTAAGCTCACCGATGTTTTGCATATCAGGTCTCGCACTCATGTTCGGATACTGGATATATGTATTTAGAAAATGCATACAACCTGCATTCGCCGCAGGTATACACTTGTGCGGCGGTGCGGGCTGTGCTGGTCTGGGCTGGGGCTTTAAAGTCCAATTTATGCATATTTTAAATAATATGGACTTTGTGCATACGCAAAGTTTATGCGACCACAGAGCCAAGTTTATAGTGTGTCTGCGGATACATAGGTGAATCGCTGGCAGGCTTTGTGTTTCTGCAGGACTCGAAGCTCCATTTTGTGAGCAAAAACTCGCATATTGCACTTGTGCGCATAGCAGATAAAATGGCTGCATATAAATCATGTCATGGCCAAGATAAAGAGCGAAAATAGTCTTGCTCGGGCAAAAAGTATAAGTAAAGGCCAAGCAAGTGCAAGAAAGAAACAGGCGGGGGGCCTTCGGCTGACAGGGACTTTGTGTGATTCTAACTCGAATGCATTTATAATGGTCAAGTGCAGTGTATCCGAAAATATAATTGAATTACCTTTGAGTGATTGTGCTCTTCGGGTTGGTCAAGTCATATGGGAAAAATATCAAAATATTTTCTTGTACATATTTTTTTTACGGACCTTTGAGCACTCAGCAATAATCGACAAGAAATCTGTTGAGCACATTTTATCAATTCATTTAATACATATTATTTATGGTCAAAATGTGAGCTTTGTAAATGAATAGAAGGTGGCTTTTAGAAAAATATCCCATGCTTCTGTTGATCTCTTATTACACTGAATAATAACACAAAAAATAAATAATAAAATAAACAAGTATTTATTTCATGAATATGCAGAAATGTATCTAACTCTAAATCTGTGTAAATTTTCTTCTTTAATTTTTAAATTTTCCTCAAACAAATATTTTTTTTAGCTTCGCTAACTTTTCCTTCTCAACTCCACTCTGAATTTTTGTGCCTTATTCGATCCCTACAAAGTTGGCCCTAAGCATGACGCTAATCCCCAAGTAATTGTCTGCTTAACGCTCACTTCGAATTTATTGAGATTTTTGTTTTTCCTTTTCCATTCTCACCTGTCGCACGTAGTTAAGTGTGTCGATACCCCCTAGATTTCCCAGCTGTGGGGTGGAAATCCCCTGCACACATAGTTATCACGTCGCAAACTTTGCTCACTTCAATTTTTATTATGCGATTTTATTTATTTTGATTTTGCCCAGGAGAAACTTTTGGCCATCGTCTAATGATGTTAACTGCCAACGGCTTATCCGGTGAGCGAATCCGCTCAGGATTTAATAACTTTGACAGCGACTCCTTTGGATAGTTGCCATGAACATTAAGTTACCGGATTAAGTCCTCTGTGGCCTGGTTTCTCCGCTCCGAAGGAGAACTCGCTCGGCTCAGCTAGGGTCTCTTCTTAATTAATACCAGCCATGTGCTGAGATCAACAATTTTCTCGGCTGGTAAATGGGTTCGGCAGAGGGGGAACTGGGGGATCTCAGCCCAATGAACTGTCTCGTTTCTGCTCTTAATACATTTTTCTCCACTTTATGCTCGTTTCCGGGCACCTACCCCATATGCAATTTCAATTTTCTCGAAGGGGAATGCAATTATTTTTGCGCCACTTTTGCACCCACTTTGCACTGCACACTCAGGCGAATGTTTATATATATAAATTTGGGCAGTATATATCCCTTACTGCACTGCAGCTTCGGGCGCCCATTGATGGTCATAAATTTTTAAACAACAGAAATTACAATTACTGACCGCGCCAAAGGCAGATGCAGCAGGAGAAAATTGTGAAAAATGCATAATGAAAGCAATCCATATTAAAAATATAAATCACGCAATGCGCCAAGGATGCGGAATGCAGGATGCCGCTTGCAGGATGCAGAATGCAGGTTGCTGGTGCTGGTGCTGGATGCTGGACATATGCCCGCACTCTGGGAACAATAATAATACGGCCAGCTGTCAGTCAAAACGCCTGCGGCAAAAGTCCCGGTCAAATAATTAATTGGCTGCATTATGGCCCTTAAGGACACGCCGCCAACGCCTCTATAAAAATGTGCGAGCCACTTAAAGTGATGAAATGAAATGAGATAAGGGGAAGTCCTTCCTCTGCCTCTCCGCACTTCCTCTTCCACCTGTCAATGGCATTCATTCATGACTGTCAACGGCCATTACGGGGCATAATTTTCAACTTGTTGTGGTCGCCCAATTGCCGTTCATTAAGAGCGCGTAATTGTGGCAAGAGTGGTTTGGCGCTAGAGCGGCCACAGTCAGTGGTTTCACACGAGGCGGTCCTTCGACCCTCGAGGATACTATATATTTGAGTCGCTGCGAGCTGCTTTTAATTAGCATCACTTAAGCGAGCGCAATTCTTTTTATTTAATTGGTATTTAAATGTATTAATGCAGTCCTCTGAATGTTTGTTGTTTATACTTTTAAAAAATTAATACAGATAAATATTTATTAAGACGAATTATTCAAGATTTTAAGGAAACCACAAAGACATTAGCTTAATTATCAAATGGAAATAAGTTACTCAATATAACGAGGTGGTTTTATATATTTATTATTTGTTTTTAAGGACGCTGACGAAATTCCAATGCTGACAGTTGACAAACCGAACATGTGGTAAATCCTGACACGGTGACAGTGTACAATTGAAAAACAGAACACAGAAATAAGGCAAGGAAAAAATTTTAAGAATGCTTTGAAATTCAAATTGATAAAATATGCTACCAATTTATATATAATATTTTTAAATTATGTTAAAATTTAAAAGTAATGTTTCATATTAAAAAAATATTATAATATAAAAATCTACAAATTATGCAAACATTTTCCTCATCAATGTCCTGCTGGGGAGAGAGTTTGGGCATTAAAGCTATTTATTTTTCCACTGGCCCCAAGAAAGCCCACCAGCTGCCTTGGAATGCAAAACATTTCTGAGACACGAAGCAAGTCAAGTCAGGACTCAGGACCCAGAAGGAGGAAGGAGCCAGGGCCAAGGATATTAGCCTGCATTCCGAGCAGCTGTTGTGTCATTGTCGCCGGGCGGTGCTCTTGTTTTTATAAGCTTTCTTGCATGTAATCAGTTAAGGATATTCATGGACATGACTATGATTTTAGTTCGCACAAACACACAAAAACAAACCCAGAAGAGCGTACACGGGAATACAAACTATTTTAAATTCAGTTTAGCAAATAACTTCAGTGGGAAATGCTATGAATAGGGGTATATTTTTGTACACATTTTGTTCCAACCTAATGAAAAAATAAGAAAATATTTAATAGGTACTATTTTAAATGCTTCAATTCTTTAAATTCGTGTTTTAAAAATAGAAAAACATATATAAATATTGAGGGACAATAACACGAATCGTTTTAATATTTATTTTTTTTTATAAGTAAATTGTTTTTCAAAATCATCAACTTCTTTTTTGACCTTCTTCATTTTTCCTCAGTGTACGTATGTGCGGCACAGATTTCCTCATGGGCTGGCGCCAAGTCGCAGCAAGGAGTCTTTCAGCTGCAAAAAAAAAAAGAAAGGAAAGAAACTGATTCTAAAAAACAAAAACCCGAAGAACGCTGCAATGCCATGCAAATCCTGCTGAGCAACACAACTCAACATGATGGCCACTCGTGTCGTGTCCTTTCCCCATTTCCCATTTTCCCATCAACAACTGGCTTGTCCAGCTGCTCCTTCCATGGCGATATATGTGGCTGCCCGGCTTTAAGCCCATAATCAGGCGATTTGCAGGCATTAGAGACGGAGAATGGAGAATGACGGGAATGAAGGGATGTACGGGGCTACCGAGGATCCGAGGACATGGCCATCCAGCCTGTTGTCGTACGTCAGCTTTTGTCTATGGTTGATCATTTGCTGGCCAGTGGATTTGGCCCCTAATACTCTTGAAAATGTCTCCGACAGTTGTGTCCACTGGATTCCCATGTGAAGCCGCTCAAGGCTGATACCTTATTGCCAGAAACTTAAGGCCAAGAGCTTCGCTAATTCCAGATTGGTTGTTCGTTTGTTGGATTTTGTGGCCTAGAAAAAGGTTCAATTTCTACAAAAATTCAGTGTGTGGTAATCAATACATTGTTTTGTTGGGAAGAAGAGCTATAAACTAACTTATAACCTTTTTAAGACTCTACTTGGGGCTAATCACGATTTATTCTCCCCTTGGAGAGCAGGAAATGTGTAATTTTCCTAGATACTCTGCACTTAGTTTCAATTCGCATAAAAAGTTGTCTTCAATTTGCTTAAGCAATCTCTCAATGCGATTATGCAAGAAGATTCTTACTTAACTGCAGCTTTTGTCTTTGGTTTTTGTCCGTTCCCCTTTGACTATCAACTGTTCGTTGTCCGTTTCTTATCGAACCAAGTGATCTAAGGTGGACCAGGAGAAAAAACCAGGCAAACTGCCATCTATCTTCGGGCCTTATGGAAATCCGTTATCCTCCTTTGGCCAGCTTTCCAGCCACACGCATTTCTTTTGTACTTCATTTCTCAATCTCTATTTCTACACTGAGCCAAATTGTATTAATTTCTCGCAGGTAGGAAATTAAATAAAATATTTAAAGACTTGGCGTTAAAGGAATGAAGTGATATAGCTGAAGTTTTGTAAACTGAATCTTTGTGCCAAAATAATAATCTTAAAAAAAACAAGATACAATACCATTTATTTCTGTGTAAATTTTTTTCTTAATTTTTTTTTTTCGGTCCATTACTAAAGAAAAAGACTTTTTTATAGCTCTTCAGTGCATATGCTGACATCTCCTGGCTGCAGCTCCGCTTTCATTACGTCTGTCCCTGAGGCTGCTTTCCCATTGCCACTGCCATTGCCCTTATTTTCTTGTTACACTTGCTCCAAGAATTATTGCCTTTGCATATTCCACTCTGTCTCTGTGTGTGTGCGTTTTTATTCGTACGTACTTTGAATTTTTTTTCGTTAGAATTCTTTCCACAAAAATGACAGCTGACACTTGCGTTTAACCGCACAGATTTGCTTTTAGTACGCTTTTGTGACTCCTCCTCCGGAGAACCCAGGATTGCAGTACTCCGAAGCCCCTTCTTCGATTGCGGTCCATCTGTTTGTACGTTCAAGTTGTAATTGTCGTTTGTATTACCACCGGAACGACGACTTGGGGCGTTGTGATTGCGGTTTCCTCCGTCACTGACAATGTTCCATCATCAAGTGCAGCCTTTTTGCTCCTCTCCTACGTATATCTCTCTTGTGGTTTCCACCCGAAAAATCGTTTGAAAAAAAATTAGGATTCAATTAAAGTGACAGGTTTTGTGGGCTTTTTACTCGAATGCGTTCGGAAAAATCGAACAATATTGACTTGCAGAGGAATTTGTTAAGAGTGTTTTCTCCTCGTTTCTTTTTGAATTTATTTTAAATTTAAAGGCTGAAATATTATTCTACCTTATGTAGAAAATTTATATTTTTTTTTTAATGAAATCACTTGCATAATTTAAATGTAATTTAATCAAGTAATGACTAGTAAATATTCTGCACAGATCTGTGTAATTTACACTGATTGTTGTTTCGCTCATGTTTTCGTTTAATTTGTGCTATTTTGTATTTTTGTTGCCGAAAAGGTGTATGTGCATACATTTGCATGTGATTTTGGGGGAATTACGCAGCTGGGATGGATTTTGGGGAACTGGGACACCCAGGAAGTTTATTTGGAATGCTTACACGTTTGCTTACTCCAGCTGAAAAGCTAAACAATTTGCATTTACCCCCTCAACAGAATCCCCTCGTCTGTGCCAAAATCCACCCAGAAAATCTATATCTATCTATTCGCCACTCTCATCAATCTCGCTTGTTTGGTCCTGAAAAATATATCCGATGTTTCACACGGCGTATGATGAATTTTTGTTCCTGCCACGCCCCAATTCACTTTGTACGCCCCGCAGTGGGCCAGCGGTTGTTAAACAATTTCAGCAATATATTTGTATATATACATTTTTTTTTCTGTTTGATACAAGAATTTTGCATATCCAGCAGGCATTGAATTTTTGGTGATTTTGCTAAAAGGATAGTTGGTTTTTTTTGTTGTTCTAGTTATTCATCAAGTTCAGACTTTTATTGTGTTGTATTTTTAGTAAAAACTTACACTCATGCTGTTTGAACTTCCTGCAGGGCATGTTGATAAAAAATCTAAAGGATTTAGATGCTGTCGTGGATTTATGTTTAGAATTTGTTTTCAAAATTTCAATTGAGTGCCAAAAATATTTCAGCTTCAATTTTCAACAAATTAAAGCTGCTTTTAAGTTGAGAGAATTTTCCAGCATCCACAGAGAAATGAACATAAAGTCTAAGGGTAAATGGCTTAGAAAATGTTCACCAACAATTGCCATAAATAAAAGTCACTTCTTTCATCCTTCGGGCCACATAAATACACAGGATCGAACAACAAGAGAGAGGCCATTGATGATGACAAAGCTGACAATACGCAAATAAGATTTGGCTCAAAAATTTATTTAATTTCATTTTATTGGATAAGAGTCAAAGGCGACGAAAGTCCAGACAGGCAAAAGGGCAGACAGCCAGACGGAGCGAAAGCCGCGCCGGAAAGGAAACGGAAAATGTTTACCAGCGGAGTTGCGAGCGGATCCGATGTCGAATCATTAATCTTTTTGCGCTGAATCAGCTCAAAGAGCTTTGCCCTCGGCTCTGAAATCCAGACAAAGTAACCAATTTGATGCCAAGTCATCGGGGCAAAGGCCAACGACGGACTCTTGGCCATTTGCAAATGAGTCGCCAGCATAATGACCATGAAGCTATTTGCTCAACAACAAATTGCCAACAATTTTGCACACTCCATTGACTTTTGCCGCCTCTCCATCTAGTCCATGGCTTCTTTCTTTCCTCTCCTTGGCTTGTTCAATTTTCATTAATTTACTTATAATTATTTGCCGACATTTTCATATTGACTCTGACCGGTGGAAGCGGTCGAAGTTCGCCTAAGAAAACAGGGGAAATTAAAAATTTAAACTCAAGCACTGGGACATGGAAATTGCTTTTGGGCCTTCTTTCTTCCTCGCTTTATTTCTTTCTTCCCTTGGCAACAATAAAAAGAAAGAAATGAGAAATATGCGCCTGTTAACTTGTTCATTACCCTAATGGAGCGTTTTTCCCATGCATTCTCCTGCTTAATATCCCATTCCCAGTCGCCGGCTCCCCCTCTCCCATTTGGTATCCCTTTTGCCCTTTTTACATTGTCCCGCCCACTTGAAGGTCGGCTTTTCTCGAGATGTTGTCCTTCGGTTCGTTACTCCGGTGTGTCTCTCCGACATTGTGTCCCTTTTGTTCCATCTTGCGGGTGGGTGGTGGTAAAAAAAAATGAAAGCGGAATGACGGCGGCTGTTTACTTCGTCCCGCCTTAATAGAGTGAAATTCCGCACTGTTATATATTTCATTTAAATGACATTTTAATTAATGTCAACAATTTTGCCATTGCGGCAAGTCACCGCTCTCATTATGTTGCCCCGAGAATTCCGCTCTCGGTTACCATCACTTTCAACATATTTTTTGCTGTCTGGCGCTTTAATGTGATTATTTCTAATTTGATATTTTAATTATGCATAAGTCGTTGAGGGGCTTCTCAATGTTTCCAGTATGCCCTGTTCTCTGTTGAATAATTTTCTACTGAAAACGCTTGCCCGTTGCTCGGAAACTAAGTCAGCTTTAAGAGTATTTCTGTCAATGGGCAGCTTGTCATATTTTATTCAAGAGGCTTAACCCCATTTTAATGACATTTAATTTATAAGCTCCGATCTTTTCAAGTGCCAATGGAAAAAAATAAATAAGCCCGAGTGAGTTGCGCAAAAAAGTCAGCGCAAAGTCAGCTACTAATCACAGCTTAATGTCGGTTTTAATCCCAACCAAAGTCACTGCTGACAGTCGAATGTTTGCCGAACAGAAATCTTAAGCTCGCCAGAAAAATAAACATACACAAAGGCACTATAAAATCGCACACCAGAGACCCACAAAAACCAAAAGGCCAACGAAACGAAATCCCTTATTGGGTCGAGGCAAAAAAAAAACCAACTTTTAGTTACAATAAATTATATGCAACAGTTTAAAAAGGCCGAGCACGAAGCCAAAGAGTTAACGATGTTGTGAGCGGGTCCCCGAGCATTTCTTTCTTGTTTTTGTTGCCAAATAAAGCACTTGAGGGAATTGCACATAAAACGACTGACAGATGACAGGGGAGAGGGGAGAGGGTTGGGAAGGCAAGAGAAGGGTTCAGGGGATGTCGGCCATCATTGGCATGTGGCGAAAAAAATCTTCTCATTTGGGAGATGCCAAATATTTGCAGGTAAAAAATAGAAGACGAAAAAGGGACAAATCCCAATATGCCAGGCACTTTATTGCAATCCCTTTAAACAAGTTTTTCAAGCTACCATTTTTATATCCTGTTATTTGTACAGCGTAAGGGTATACAGTTTGAATGTTGGTAACAGAGGGAAAAAGTCTACTGAAGTATAAATCAATCAATTGCGTGTAGATTGGAATTGGAAGACTAAAACAAGTTTAAAATATTATTGCTGAAAAATATTTCGAATTTAAGTAAGAAATAAATAAATATTCAGTTTAAAAGATGTCTAAAATAGGACCCAAAAAATGTTAACTGTTTATCTTAAATGGATATATAAAAAAATTGATAATTAGAAATACGCCAAAGAAGAGTGTAATCTAAGTTTAAGCTATCATTGTTGATTACAAATACAAAGAGATAATAAAATATTTAGTTTTTAAATAACATCGATAATATCTATCGATCCATATTTTTGAGGTAAAATCAATTTCTTTTGATATTTAAAATTGTGACATGAGAGTTTACAACAATGGCAATGTAATATTTGAAAATTTTGGTAGTATTTTTCGATTGATCAACATTTTTGGCAAATAATAAATATATGTATTTAAATCCGTAGCAATAAATAAATAAATTTGTTGCAGGGTATCTTTGGTTCATCAACTATAGTGCCCCTCTGAGTTTTATATTATTTTGCTTCCGATTCTGTTGCCTGGACGCCTCCACCTGCGAATGCGGCAAACAAATGTAAGACTTTTCACCGAACACTTGAAGGTGCCTGTGTGCGTGCCGGAGCCCTCCCCTTGAATCCTTTCTATTTCGGCTGCTGTGTGTTGGCATGGCAAATAAAATATGGAATTACTTAACGGCCATGTCAGAGCGCACACACATTGTGTGCGTCTGTCTATTTGCTGGCGGTTGCCTTTTGTGCGGGATTTTATTTGTTCTGATGTGATTTGTTTAGCCCGACAGTCCCATATGTCAGGTTGTCTTTAAACTCTCGTCGAGAGCTTCCTCTGGCTTCTTAGGGAGGCTGCAAGTAAGTGCTACATGTGTCTCTGTGTTTGGGCTTTAAAAGTAATTTTACTTGTTTGTCCAAAATGTTTTTACGCTTAAAGCAAACAGCTGTACTATGCTGCGAATGATTGATATTTTCGCACAGCTCCTTATCCGTGTCGCATCGATAATTTATTCCAAGAATTTAAATCAAAACTGCAAATAAAAATTTTGCATTTCGACTCGAATAATCTTTGAGGCTATCTGCGATGATATTTTTTTGTGCTCATTAAAAGACAGCAAAAACTTTGGCATTCCCACGAATAAATTTTTCTATTAAGAGCGATTTTTTTTTTTGTCGTTTGACCAAATTTTGCACGCCTCATAAAGCAGCGGCGTATAAATAAAGAAAAAATTCTCATAAGTAGGCGGCATTTCGCTGGAGAAGGGTTGCCGTTTTGACGCAGAGAAAACTCATCAGAAATTCAGCATGCGTGGTCTTATGAAAACTTGATGCCTCCCTGATGACACTCATTGTCTTGAGTGAAAAGTGTGGCAAATGACATGGGCGGGTAGCGAGAGGGTCTCGGAAATTTTTGGCATAACTGACAAAGCTTTTATAAAATTGCCAGAGCACCCACACACATTTTAGGCCGCGCCGCCGCCTATTGTTCGACGTCCCCCAGCGCTTTTTAAACATTTGTTACACATTTCAACTAAAGCGGCAAATGACTTTCGAGCCGTCATTTCCTCCGGATTTTCCGTCCTCGCCTCGTCAGGTGTCCCATGCTGCTGCTGTTGTGTTGTTAGCTTTTCGCTCAGTGCACAAAAGTTTTCTAATGAAAAATTCAGCTGGCGGAGAGGAGAGCCCCAGCCCCAAACTAATGCTCAGTTAAAGTTTTGCTTATGAAAATGCAGTTGCCAGTGACCAGATAACTGCGAAATGGTAATGGAAATGGAAATGGAAGTGGAGTTTTCGAGGATAACTCCTTGAATTGGATGCGGATGGCTTAAGCTCTAGCAAACTGCCTTGCATTGCGAAATGAAAAGTAATCAAATTCTTGTTGCTAGTTTGCAGAGTCGTGAAAAGGCTGAGCCAAGTTTTTGCTGAACTTAAAAAACTTCTGAATCGTGAAGGTGACATTTTGCAGTAAAGGTGAATGCGAAATTGTAATAAAGTTGTACTGTTGAATGGAATTTCTGCAATTTATTTAATTAGGGCTCTGACCGTGTACCCTTATTTTTCGTGGGTGCTATAAGCGTATAACCATATAACAAGGATAACAAAGTTTACAAGATCAAAGACTACTATTTTGTATTATATAATGACAAGTAAATAACCTATTGACCTCCCGACTTCGCTTTAGGTTCAAAATTAATTCAATTCCAGTGGAAAGAGGTGGAAATTTCATTAAAGCCCACGCCACTGCCATCCGCATAATTTATAAAGTGTCGAGCGGCTGCGGCATCAGCAGGAGCAGCAGTTTTCATCCACCAAACGAGCGTCCAAGGATGCCAGGATGCCGGCCAACCAACAAATCCGTCCATTTATCCATTGAAGGTCCGGCTGCGGCCATAACAAGGCGTGACTTACAGCGTACTTGGAGGGCCAGAATGAAGCAATTTTAATTTGCTGCTCTTGGCCGGATTGTAAAACATCAGCAACAGTGGCAACAAGATGAAGATGGAAGCTGGGGAAGCTGGCGAAACCGGGCTGAAGGAAGCGGCCGAGGCTCCTTCCAAAGTTTTTCTGCACTCAAAATGCAGTGGGTGTGGCCCAAAGTGTGGCGCTTCATAAATAAGAGCCGAGGTGGGAGGGGATAGACCAAAGGATGTGGCAAACTTATAGCTCTGTTGGCCAGTGTAAAAGCATATTTTCTGGTTTTAATTGCAATATATTCTTTTAGACAAAATGACTGATGATGTCCCGGCAAGGAAAGTTGCCCATCGCCATAGCTCTCTCTCTCCTTACTCGCAGACTCGCTGGCATTTGCCGTCTTTCTTCGCACAAGCTGCAAAAATATATTGCCATGAAATTTGCAGATGGCACAGGAAACGGAAACCCAGCGGAGACAGGCATGTCTCCACACTGGCAAACTCCGTTTGACTGCTAAATGAACAAGGGAAACTCATTCCACGCCTTTCCCTGCAGTTACCCGTACTCGAGCCGGAGCCTTTTCCACTTTTCCAGCTGATGGCAGGGCTGCGAGGCACTCCGGGCATTGCGGTTGCCGGTCACTGCGGTCCTTGTTGTTATTTTTTGTCGGTAAACTGCGGAAAATTATCAGAAGAAATTGAAAGTAGGCAATATATATTTAACTATTTAATTTTGCAAGTTTCCATATTGGAATGATTATTGTTAAGTATTTTGTGACTAATTAAAAAAAGGATTTCAAGTAAAAGAGGGAAAAATATATTTGGAGTAGATGCCTTTTTGTACAGTGTAGCCTTTTCGAATCATTTCACCGCCTTGGCAATACAAATGACTCAGAGATACAGTGGGAAATGGGGAACGGGGCAAGGGGAGGGCACAAGAGAGGCCTTTGTCTTAGCCATCGCGACCGCCATTTTGATGATGAATAAATGAAGGCCTTTGTGTTTTTGGAAGCAGCCAAGGAGAATTTACCACTTTCATTTACTCGACATGCACTCCTCCGTCCGCATGGAATAATTAAAACGCTTTGCCCCCCGCCCTTCATAATCCTTTAGCCCGGACTTTAAGCACTCTCTCAAGGATCTCAAAACCTCACTAAAAACTCAGAGTTTATAAATTTAATATTAATTCACATTTCATATTTTGTATTTATGCCATCTCAGTTCAGCGGTCATTAGTCACGAAAGTTTTCTCCTTTCTCAGCCGGTTGGTTATAAATTTCCTAATTTATTTCACACAGCGTCCAGACGAAAAGTAGATTTTCACCGAGCTGCAAAAATGGCAAATCGCTGAGAAAACTCATAATTTTTTCCCTTTCATTCCTTCAAATTGCCCTGCTGTGAAGGCAGCGTAAATTATATTATTGGCAATGCCAACTGCAGGGGCTCCAATAACTGCATCAAAGTTCAGGGATAAAGTTTTAGTTGTATTTTTTTTTTTCCTTTTGTTTCGCGCTCTATCAGCCATATTTACACCCCTGCTCAAACGGATGATTAATGAAGCCTTCGAAAGTTGAGTGCAAATTTAATCAAGCGCGCAAGCAAATCGAAACATTCGATGAAAAAATAAAAGGCAAACTTATAATAAGCTCCAAATTGGCACAATATGCCCAGGAAAAAGGGAATCGGAAATGGAGAATGGAATTATGCAAAGAGGGAGGCAAAACAAAAGAGCATCGAGCTTAGAAAATAAATTATGCAATAAGTACGACTCTAACGCTCTGTGATTTATTATTCGATTTTTGACATCTATTTGTAACAGGAGAGATGAGGGCTGCCGGAATAATGAATCGGCTTATGTAAATCGTTTGAAATGCATAAAAGGAAAGCCAACTGCTGATTGATTCTCTTAAGGATAAGCCCTAATAGGACAAAACTATTAAAATAGAATTTGCAAGCATAGAAAAACAATTGCAATTTGCTTTCGTTTTAATTGTGCATGAAATGGCAAAACAATAAACCAGGGATTATTTATTCATATAAATTAGACGACTTTTCAAAACAAATAATTATGTGTGTTATTTCATAATTAACCTCTTTTTTATTCTTTTTTGCAGTTGACTGAATTCACTTTGCATGGGAGAAAATTAAAGTGAGTACACTTAAAATCAGTTTATTTATGTGCATTAATAAATATGTGGTTGAAGTTGATTTAATATACAATAAAAAATATAAAAATTTTATATGAGCTAAGTATAACATTAAAATGTTAACTTAGTATCCTTAGCCAATTTAGGTAGCTCAAATGAAATTACTTAGTCCGAGTTGGCGCCTTTTAAAATTCCAGGAAACCATTGATTAGGGAAATCTTAGAATTAACACTAAATTAACACTTTATTCTAAGATTTTCTTAATGACCATTGTCAACTTCCAAAAACACTTAATATTTCCCGGAAAGGTAGAAGAGTTGCCTTTACTCAATTTGTGGCATTCCTAGAACTCGATTACTTGGATTTAACCCAACAAATACTACCTAACTTCACCAAGCTTATAGCCAGAAAACCACCAAATATTTCCTGGAATAATCCATGCTTTACTTATCTGTATTCAACCCTCTTCAAAGATCCTATCTAACCGACTCTCAGTTGGCCAGCCTGTTGAGACCTTTTCCTGAAAAAACCCTTTTTAGCTGGCACGTGTTTCAAATTTAAGCAAAAACCTTCTCGAGGATGCTTCAATCTTTAAAGACAACTTCATTCATCATGCTGTCCCTCGTATATATAAATTTCATTAAACTTTCTCGAGGAGCGCCCAATAATCAAGTGGCCGTCTTATGCGTATTTGTTCACTGACGTATTCATGAGTGCCGACTAACGCCATCAATTTGCGAAAATTCATGCCACCTCGAAAATATTTCCCCCTGTTCTCTCCAGATGACAGGCGGGCCTAACTTTTGGGGGGCCCGACTTGACCTGAACATTTGACAGGACCGGGACAGGGACCTGAACCCAGTGTCCTGACTATGTCCTGGTTCGTGGCCCAATTATTATCATAATGCCAAATGAAGATGACAACATTGACAGCAACTTTTAATGATGGCAGCGAACTTGAGGGCCAATTAATCACTGCTGCTCAGTGTCTCCGTTTGAGTGTCACTTAATTTTTTTATGGTTCTCGTACTCGTACTCAGTCCGGACTTAGCGTCAAACGTTTCACGTTCAATTGTTTTATGCCGTCTGCGCTTTGAGGTTACGAGTGGTCTCTATAAAGTGTTTGCTACCTACCACCACCAGCCTCCATCCGTGCCTCCCTCCGCCGACCCTCGAGCGAATTGTTGTCGAGACTTTGGAGCCACTTTTGAGTGCCTGGCCAGAAAGTTTACTCTGTTGCCGGAGAATGAAACCGTCAATTTGCCGCAAATATACGTACACACAGGGTGGGGGAGTGAAAAGGCAAAGGGGGTTGCGGAAATATACCAACTAAGAGAAGTTTTTAATGGCCATTGAGGCCAGTTTATGCAGCTGCCACTCCCATTTACCATCAGCCACCCCTCGCCAACCAGTGTCTGCCCTCAATCCGACCTCCCTTATGGCTGGCTGCTATTATTAAATTAGTTGCGGGCGATTTGTGGTAATTAGGGTGAAATTTAATGGTTCTTTGAACCCCGTGCGAAATTTTATATTTGTATGTACGATTCATACACGTAAACGGCATCAATTTGTGTCACAACATTTTTCTAATGGGATAAAATTGCAATCATAATTACTTGAATGAAATATATTTTAAGATCTTTAAAGTACAGTACTGGTTATTGGTTATATTCAAAATATTTACTTCAACTTTAATTTCCAAGCTCTTAGGGGATTATTAGACTTAATCGTATTAAGGAAGGCATTGCTGTACTGTCTTGGCTTTCATAAGCAGCCACTTGGGTTCTAATTAGGTCGCATCGCTGCATCGATTAACTACCTCTGGGAATTGCACCAGCTCTCCCTTTGGTTCCCCCCTGTGCCCCCCTATTTTAAATTGGAGTGGATACATTTCTCAACAGCAGGAATCCCGGTAGCTGCATAATCCTTTTGGCGGCAGCACCTTCAACCGCCGAGGTCGGTTCAGTCTGTTCGTGCATGATGCTGAATCTTATTTGAGGCATCAGCAGCCGTATCATCATCATTTATTTATGCGTGCCACGGCGCTGCATGGATGCATTATGAGTATGACGACATCTGCTGGATTCACGCGGTGTTAATAACACGTCGGCTGGCGGTAGAAGGCAGCCGTGTACGTCGTATACGGGGCGTATACGTGATGGGTGTTCGTGTGCAGGAACATCAAGTATACGCCATGCTGGCATCTTACACAATGTTACCTGCAAGACCGTCGCTGTTAAGCGCATTTAATGGCCAACGAACGCTGTCTGCAGTGCCTTGCAAATTGCAATTAATTAATTGAAGTGCCGGTGGCGTTGCATCCAGCCATTAATGTCTGCACAATGCCTTGCTCCTCGCCGTTTAAATGGCTGTCACGTCTGTTACCTGGAGTACCACAGGGCCGCCACCCCAAAGTGCCATCCCTAAGCCCTTCTGTCTTATTTATGTGTCTTAATAGCGAGTCAGCCTTGCGGCAGCCCACACGCGTTGGGCATGGTTTCTTAACAGGTTAAGTAGCAGCCGCCTTGGCAAATTGAAAGGCAATTGAAAAGTCTAGAAAACGGTGGCATCTTTCCCACTCGAGTCACAATTTAAGATAGTTACTTCGCCTTAATGAGGGCAATTCAGCATCTCCGTCTGGATCTGATGCGCCAATTATAAATGATAATATGGAAAATCAATGGGAGAAATCAGACTGTAAAAAAATGATTAATCAGTCATAATGAACGAATGCGCATATACGATGACTTTAATTTATTTTCAGTTTCGCATTGTATTGAACGAAGGAAAGACCGAAGGAAATAATAATTGAAAAGGAGAATCCGCTGGAGGTGCAAAAGAAAAATTTAAATGTCATTTCCAATGGAAATGTGTGTAAATTATTCCAGGAAAATGTATGAATACTTCAAACTTCAAATATTTTCCGCTTTCACGCCTTCAAGCTGAACTTTTAAGCCCAACATACGTACATGTCACTTAATTAAGAACAAAAGGAAAAATTCTATAGCCTCTCCACATGGATTCCCTTTTCGACTACCTCCATTTGCTTTGTCGACACCCTCTGGGCGTGTTAAGCTGCCCTCAAAAACAATATTTATTGTAATTTGTTTGCAATGATAAAAATAATGGAATGGCTGTCGCGAACGGCATATAAAAGAAACCGAACTGGTGAATCAAATTAAAATTGCGCACACATTTAATATTCATTGGAAACATTTTGTAACAACAATAATAATGCCGCGTGTATCATTCGAACCTGATGTCGGAATTGAATGGATATTCGAGGGCATATATATTATATTATATATACTATATACACACGCCCCGTGTGCACATATAAAATACAAATACGGGATATACGCGTTTGATATGAAACAACAAACCAAACTGTCGTGGGCGGAATCGCAAACACATCGTGAGCCCCCAAAAGCCTGGGTAAATTTATTGATGGAATGTGCTGTAGGACCATTAAGGTTAAACGGTTATATTGAACAAATATTAATATGAAAAGGATTTATATTTTGCAATTGCCGGGAAAATGATTTAGAAGTTTGAGTGGAAAGTTTATAGTCAACATTAAGTGGCCGACCAAAAGCCACAGCAAATATAAAAATCTATTATTTAAATCTGTTTGCCTTTCCAATATATATTTAAATGCAATTTAAATAGTGAAATGCTCTTCATTTCGATTTCATTGGCCCGTAATTTAAATTTAATTTACATTTAAAGTTATTTACAACATTTTACACAATACTTTATGAGTGCTGTTCAAGAAAACTGCTTCCAGTTAGTGAAATGAGTACATTTTAATGGTAATTTGATTCCTAATTTTCCCTTATTCTTAAATAATTGCAGCTCCAATTTTGAACTATCCTAGGCACATTATGTTTGAACCAAACTTAATTGTTTAAATGAAATTCAATTAATCTTGCGACTTGTTTGATCAATATTATTTTCCATAATTATTTATTGGGTCGAAAATCTTAACTTAAGCCGATTAGTTGCTTTTGCTTAAGTAAGTTTTCCACTCATTTGGATGCAACAAACAGGAGAAGCCCATGATTATCCTCTTGAATTCTTGCCAGGCTCTCACACACGGAGTGGACATTTGATTAAATGCCCGTTCCTAGCACATGCTTATAAATACGCATGCATCTATCAGACATAATGAATTCAATTAATTTACTCCTGCCAAAAATGCCGGAGCCCACATATCGCACACACATGTGGAGTCGCCTCGTCCCGAAGTTCATCCTCGATGTCTGAGCATCATTATGATGAGTGATTGTCGGTGCTGGGAGTGTCTGCATGTGTCGAAGATTATTCGTTGCCGATTCACGGCTGCACTGAAGATAAAGGATATTTTGCCATATAATGGGAATAATAAAGCAATATATAAGAGTGAAAAATAATATAATTAAAACTAAAATCACTATATGTATAACCTTGTTTAAACATAATTTAAACTATAAAGCTTCAAATTTTATTATCATTGGAATTTTGATAGAATTTTTTCTCAGTACAAGTGATTTCTTGTTCTCATCTTTTCCATTGTTCGTCGCACGTTTCTTGCGGTTTTATTAATGTGTGCTAAATGTGCCGTCTACTTATAATATACGATCTAGTCATTCATATATACTTATGCACTCCAGACGCGAATGGCTTATTTTTATGGAGCCCCGGCCCCATGAACTTGAGGCTGCCACACATCCCCATTGAGATTCTGGATGATTTGTGTGCCCACAATGATGCCAAGGCCATCTGTGTGAAGAGAAGAGAGTATATGTTTATTTATCTCAAGTGCCAGCGATTTTCATGTGATTTTTCTCCTTTTGTTCGGGGCAGGACAATAACCCGATGCTAATTTATTATTTGCTCTACAGGAATTGAGGTCAACAGGGGTGCGTATAAAGGATGCATAGACAGAGACATTTTTCAGCTAATTGCCGGCATTGCTAATTCAGGCTGAAAAAGCAACCCACCTAAATCATGTCTCTCCGATTGATTTTCATTTTGATTTTCATTCCAGCCAATCTAATCGAATGCATTTCAAAAGCCGGGCTTTTCGGGGACCATTTTTGGTTGCCCATCGCATCCTGAATTTATATTCACAAATCTGCAGCGAGCAACATTTGAAAAGCCAATTTCGTCCGCATCGCATCGCATCGCAATTTTCCGCCTGGAGCCAAACTAATACATAATTAGTTCAATTTCCGCTCCTGTCGATGACAGCGAGGCATTTTCAAATTTTCCCGAACACTGCATTGCATCCGTAGCTCTGCGTCTCTTTCTCGTTTCCTGGAAATTCCAACTGATGCTGCATTTTGTTGAAAATGTTCGCCTGACAATGTATATAAATTGGCTAAATTCATTCAATTAAAAGTATGTGGTCAATGCCCCTTTGACGTTTATTGGCCAACATTTATTTTTGTAGTGTTCCCAGAATCGTTTCTATAAAAGTGCATTTTATACAATGCATTCGCAATGTAACTAGAAAGTTTTTCCTAAAAAGAAAACGTCAAAAAGAAATAAACATAATGCGTCTATTTGCCACCTAATGAATTTTTTCCAGCAAAAAAACTGAAACAAAGAAACAAAAATAGAACAAAAAGCTGGGCAAGATGGCAAATGGCAAACCTGTGTCCCATGTTCGGCGTCTTCATTTCTTGGACTCTGCCAACTGGCAACTTTCAGGCAACCAAGTGGCAAATAAAATATCGCCAGGACATCGTAAGGACCTTCGCAGGGCCTTCGTGGCGCAGAGCAGCAAAGCAGAATTTTTCGCTTCTGTCTGCCAAGTTAAATGTAATTGTAATTTTTAATTTTAAGTGCTCTGCCAACGAAAAAATATACAACAAAAAATAATAGAATGCGGGAAAACGTTGGGTGCGCCAGCATTACAAATGTTAATTGCGCAACACATAACTCATCGCGTGGTAAAGGGAGTGGAAAGCGGGAAAAGTGGCATTTTCCTATCTGCATGGCTGCTCGGAATTTCGTTTATTAAGTTAAAATTTGTTTCCCAAGCCGCCCGATATGCTGCAGGTGTATATGAATCTTAATGCTGTGGAAATATGTTAACAAGGAAAATGGAATTATGAGTCCAGTCAAATATATTTATGCAGAAGACAACATTTCGAAGCTTTAATACAAAACAAATATTTCTTGTTAAATCCTTTAACTTCTTTTATTTATTAAACAAGCTTCTTAGGGACGAAGAAAGGCATTTAAAAGAACTATATTTTTTGTCTGTGCACCTGCTATCGAATGGAAAAGATATCTCTTGAAAGCAACTGCGTGAAAAGGGCTCTCAATTGTCTGCGCGCAATATAAACTTTCCGTTTCCCATGTCCACAAGCCCCTTTTCCCTTTGGCTTCCCCCCTTTTCTGACCCCTGCACTTATGCCTTTTGTGCGATACTTATGGCAGGCAGTGTAACTGATAAGAGGGGTTGTGTTGTCCATCGGCTGCTTGCACTTGCTGCAGGACAAAGCATAAATTCGGCGTATAACGGCGCCCACATGGAAGCCATGCTGGGTTTTCAGTTTCCCTAGGTCCCGCTTAATACTCCCTCTTGACTGATTTAACCCTTTATTGCAAACAAAAAATAGGTTATGTGGGATAAATATTGGTAATTAATTCAAGAATTTCTTGTGGTAAGAAAATTATGGAGCAACATTGTAAAATAAATATAATATTATCCAATCTATAATTCTACAATCGAAATATGTGTTAACAAGTGATAATTAACTTAAATCTCTAACTATTTCCTGGTCGTAAAAAAATCCTTAAAACCTCTTTTAAAACTGTGTGAAAAACCTCAACCTGTTAGCTCCCATAAGGGTTAAACTGCTGCCTACTTCCCTTGCCCGTCTTAACCCTCTTTTGGCCCACCCGCACCGTTCATTGTCCAGTGCTCATATCGCGTTTCCCGCCAGCAACTGCAATTGTTTTCTATGGTGCATCGATGTTACGGCCATGACTTGGAGCCCAGTTATCTTAGCCCTTTGCCCGGCGTTTTCCCGCACATTTTCCTGTTGCACCCCCCCCCTGTGGCCCACCTCGAAAGCATTGTCGGTTTTAATTCTCACCCTCACAGTGGAAATGGCTCCGATTTTAATCAGCTCGATGTCGTTGATTGCCAGCCAGCTGCAGTGGCGGTGTGTGTTTTCGGTTTTTGCCGGCCACTTGCAGTTGATTATCGCACACGGACTCGGGCAGTTTCGGAAATGCGAAATGCTTTATGGCCGCCTCATTAATAATCACCGAGATGGTCAGTTATGGCGGCTTTAAGATGGCTTTCGGGATTGAAGGGAACCCGATATGAGTGCAGTTTCAGCATAGAACGATTTTTAATTAGCCAAAACTAAATAGCAGGTAACAGCGTGGCATATTTAAAACTACTGTTATGTGTAAACACTTTTACCGCTTTTCGAGCAATGTTTTTATTTGCGATAAAATCACAAAACCATTTTGGCCGAAACGACAGGCTCTAAGCGCCTTTGAAATCACAGCAGTGACAATATTCCACGGAAATATAATGCAAAAACAAACACAAACAGGAACAAAAACGAGAGCAAACAGATAACAAATTAAAAATCTGGCGGGTTTGTTTACATTGTGCGGCCGGAACTTTGTGAAATGTGAAAGGCAGGATGATGGGGCATATGCGCGGGAATACTTTGTTGGTTACATAATTATTTCGGTTTGGCCTCTGGCGGATGTGGTCGCTTAACTGCATTTGGTCGCAGTGACTTTGCCGGGGACGGAAAACTGGAAAATGCATTTGATGTGGAATTTATTCCACCCCTGACATCCTCACATCCTCACATCCTCACATCCGCTATTATTCCCGACCCGCCCCTCGGTAGCTGCGAAAAATTCAATAAAAGCCCCGGCCCATGGCATGGTCAATTTTTCTAGCTAATGATTTGGTTTCCGCTCTGGCGACTGTACGCGTGACCCACTGCGGTTTTTCGCTCACTGTATGTGTGCGTGTGTGCGTTAAATTTATGGCTTGCCAAGTGGTTAATTGTGAACGCGAATTCGCGGCTTGGGCGCTGAAATGTGGATGTGCGGCTGGCTTAAAAGTGAAATGGGTTGTGATTGAAAAGAGCACTGTTGCAGAAGGACTCTAAATCCCAGGACAAAACCACCTGAATGGCTCTCCCTAGAATTTTATAATATCTTTTTTAACCATTAAAAATGTTCCTGGAAATTCGGTATACCAACAATTTGTATTTAATTCTATGGCAACATTTGTGAGGTTTTTAAAATTTCTGGAAACTAGGGAAAAAAACATTTTTAAATTTAAACCAAGCATCGCTTGGTTGAACAAAAGTTTTTAAATATTTTAGCTTAACAAACTTTTTTCTGTGCACTTCATTATTAAGTTAATTTATAGTAAAATATTGTATTTAATAGCTCTTAAAAGAAAATTCCCAAAAGCAGTTGAGAAACGAATTCAATCGCTTGAGCCAATATTTCAAGCTCAACCTTAAGTTACTTTAAATTACAGAAAAGAGCTTAAAAATTAAAAAATATTTTGGAATATGTTAAATACATCTGACCGGTCCCTTTGAATTTCGAAACAACTCTTCATCATCCACAACTAATAAGCTCAAGCGGAACACGCTGCTTTGCATACATTTCCGAACTTAGCTGATGCTCCCCCGACTGCTGGTTTGAATATTTGCCTGGCCAGAAATTATTGCACAGCGAGGAATAGACTCTGCGTGTGTGTGTTGAACAAATATTTCGGTTCGATCGTGAACTGCCACCTAATGAGAAATCCCATTAAAGTATAAATTTAATCCTCCAACTAATTTCAGAAGCACGCCGGGAGCAGCACGCACATACATATATGGCTGATAGTTACTGTCGGAGATTTAGTTTCCGAAACACAACTAACAAACACGGGCACTGGAAAAAATGTTTTACATATTGAAAATGAAAGGCATTTCTAAGCTTTTCTCATGAAACTTGTTGAATTTTATAAACATCCCTAGGTTTTAAAAAGAACGGAATGAAAATTAAATTCATTAAAATTCTAGCCTACAATCAATTGCAATTTTTAATTTAGTTTTGGTAATATAATGTGACACCTTTTTCAAACTGCTCACAACCAAACCCAAACTGAAGTGAACCGAAAATATGCACAGGCCATTGAATCAATTAAAAGTTTGCCGCAGAGCAGCGGCAACGAAAGTGCAGAGTGCACAAGGCAAGGATTTGAAGGAATCGGTGGATGTTTCGGGAATGACGGCCAACTAGTTTTCGGCAAATTTACCCAAAAATTAACAACAAATCTCAGAGGGAACGGAGCGAACTTCAACTTCCACTTGTGTGATAGGTAAAGTGCACAAGTTGTGGCAAATATTTTGAGCGTACTTTATTGACCAATATGTGTTGCAGTTCTGTGGGTGGGTGGCCAGGGGGAGAAAGGGTGGAAATCCTACTGTGGGTGGCCACTCAATTGATGTGGCTCTTGGTGATACGGCAAACTTTGCCGGCGGCCCCCAATGGGACAAGTTTCTTGTGGAACTGACTGACTTCAAACGCTTCGAGTGCATGGAATTGGCATTTTTTAATTGCTCTACAGAGTTGGCCAAGTTATTTAGTCTTTTGACAGTATAAGTTCTATGATGAATCTAAAGCTTAAGCACTTTATGATACCAGTTGCTAGTTTGGAATTAACTTGAAATTTGCATTTACTTTAAGGAAAAATTTAGCTTCTTAGCAATTCGATTTGAGCTCGGGAATTAAAGCTATAAAACTCTCTATAAATATATTTGCTGATATATTATATATTATAAGACCAAGTATTTAATTCAAATTAGATTGATCTACATAATTTACTGTAACAATTTAAAAGACCTTAAAGTTGAATTTCATTTGAAAGAGTTTTTCCCCATGTAGCTGCCATTTAAATTGATTGGGACCCAGGCTCACATGTAAATAAAACCAAAGACAGTGCACAGTGTCAGCTTAAATGTAATTGTTTGAAATTTTAATGAAATTGAAAGACTCCATGCTGATGCAGCTGCAACATAAAATAAGAAGTAATTGGCATCCAATAAAAAATGGTTAAGAAAACCGAGAAAAACTTGGCCACGCCAGCAAGCTTGAAGGGTGGTAGCGGGAGGCAGAGTGAGTGGCAAGTGGAAAATGGAAAACTCCACATGAGCGGGCGGTGCTTGAATCTATTTGCACTAAGTGTTCGTTAGAAAATGTTTGCATAGCAGCACTCAACGTCATTCAAAACACATGTAGAATCGTCGAAGTCTTTCGAGTGGGGCTTCTTGGGCATGGAAATTGGGTGGGAAATGCGGAAAATTGACGGCGGGGGGAACCGAGTTGAGGCCGTAACTGACTGAAGGAAATCAAAGAAAATCAATAAAGAGCAAATTGTCGTAGGAAAACAGAAATGTGCATCATTTTCACTTTATGCAAATTGCGAAATGTGTGATGAAGTCGACAGGCTCCTCTACTTTCTCGCCATTTCATCCCTTCTGCAATCTTCATGAATGGCTACGAGTACAGGGAAAGGGAAATGTGTGTGCCACACACACACACACACACACAGCACCAGCACCCTTGCCCGCGTCGCACTTCTCCTCTGTTTGTCATGTGTAAATGCAATGGCTGACAAAAGGCATTTGCATATTTAATGTTATTACGTTATTTTGCATGGCACACAAAAATTTATGTTTGCATGCGACAAAACTCTCAGACATTCTCATGGCCCCACACTCGACGCATTCGGAATGCGCATATTCGTTATATTTCCCACAAATTTCATAATAATTCCGTTACAACTTTTTTGGAAGCCCCCCACAGTAGTACGATGTTGCTCGTACTTGTTCGCCACCGTCATCACCATAAATAACACAATTATTGTGTGCTGCCAGTTTGATTTTACGCCGCTCTCTAGTGGAGTAAATATTGAAAATTCACAGCAGCAAAAGTAAAGGAAAAAAAAAAACCGAGAAGCCCAAGGAGAAATGAAAATGCCATTAAAAACACGTTTCAGATTACAATAGTTGTTGAATCTTCCTTTCCTTGCCCCGAAGTCATCAACGCAGCCTTGGATAACTATGAATGCCATCATCGGATGAGAGTGTAATTCAATAAAATACTAACCATTTTTATTCACTATTTTGGTTTGTTTATTTTCGCAAATATAAAACTGTAATGACTATAATGGAAATATCATCCAGGCCATAATATTTTATTTACTTGGCAAACACTAACTTCTTCTTTATATTCTTGCAAGCTTAGTGGTTTTACTACGTTCTATGAATATAAAAAAAAACGAATACATATCTCTATCAGTGTAAATAAAGTATTAAGTAGATTGTGTAATTATTTAATTAGCTATTCAATGTATAACAATTTCTACTTATTAATGCCGAAATTGATACTTTAGCTTGGCATACTTTTCATGACAGATTCAAACATAATTTTTGCTCATGAAATATATATAATCTCCGCAGAGTCAGCATTTATGATTTTAAATTCCGTATCATCATGATCAATGCTCAAGGCTAAATGTAGTTACACACAGCCACACACGCACATGCACCCACCCAGGCATGCCTCAAAGGAATCAAAGGACAAGGCAAGAGGCAGCCCAAAGTGTGACTTCAGTCACTTGACTTTGCCAGCGAGCCAGGAAACCAAAGGACAAGTCAGCAGAGCAAAGCGATGCGATGGAATCCTGGCCTACAACTGCCAGGATGTGCGAAACAAGGATACGTTTCGAGCGGCCAAAGAGTGTGCGAGGGTGCCGGATGCGGATGCGGATGAGGATGGGGTTGGGGTTTGGGTTTGGAATGGTGGTAAGGCGAGCGGGTGTCACCGAAGGGCGTAGCATCTTCTGGCCGACAATCATGGCAACCGCAAATCATCATAGATATTTCGAAAATTTCATTACATTGTTCGGCTCTGCAGAGGAACTTGCGAAAGGTGGCGGGAGGTCTTCCGTCCTTTTGCTCCCCTGCGAACCCAACCACTGACCCGGCCAGCATCTCTCGTTATTTGCCACTACACTGGGGGAAAATGAGATCATTAAATTGGTTAAAGTATTGTGCTGGAAGCAGATGTAATTAGAAAAGGTCATTTGTTTTTTAATAAATATTTACTACTAAATATTTACGTATATATAAATTATAAGAAAGCGTTAGTTTAGCTTGAAAATGTACTTTCAGCCTGAAAAAATTACACTCAACTCAGAAATAAATTTTAATAAAATTCTTTAAATAAAATTTGATTTGAAAGTTTGAAAAATTGTCTTTCTTTCAGTGCATGATGTGTGCACTTGGCTGAATGTTATCTACCATGCCAAATGATGTCAATGAATGGTTAGATGAGGTGTGCTTGTATGTGTCCGTGTGTTATATATCTCTACACACATACACACAGAGACACACCCACATACACAGCCACATATACAACAGTTAATGACGGCTCTGGAAATTCCCAGGCAGGAAAAGCCCAAGTCCCCGACAGAGTCGCCTTTCATTTCCACATTTCTCCCCCCTCGAACCCCTAGCAATTTTTTGTCGGTTTCGTTGTTTGTTTTTTTCCGGACCCCCCCCCCACTCCTTCCTGGCCTTGTACAGCCACCGAAAAACCCGTCCCCCAGCCCCTTTCCGCTTGTACCAACCATTCTCGTCTATTGTCTCATTGTCTGTGCGCTCATGTATGATTTTTTATTATAAATAAGCTTGTAGGCATGTGTCAGCTAGCTGGGGAAAAAGCTCTGGGTGCCAACTAAACTCTGGCCGTAATCTGAAATGGTAACGCAGCAACAACGTCGACAACAACATCACCAACAACAACGTCTGGCAATCATGTTGTAACTGCCGGCAAGAGTAACAACAACATCAACAAAAACAGGAATGGCTAAAACGAGAAAATGTGTTGTGACATTAAAATTTAAGATTCCGAGGAAACATTGGAGGGAATTTCATTAGATGAATGCTAAGGAAAATTGGCTTTAAAACGGAAGCTGTCGAAACGAAAGAGAAATAAATGAATAAAGGTGAAGCTTATTAATAATGACAGCTGCAAATGTAGGTAAACAAGAGAATGGGTAAATAAAGAATTAATAAAGGCATTCAAAGAAATTATTTACAAGGAAAGCTTGTAGTCTTAGTATTTTAATATTGAAGCAAATTACATAAAGTTTATACCAGGAAGTCAAAGATATAAATATAAATATTTTTGACTGCTTACAAATATGATATATTCTCAGCCCTTAATAAATAGTTTGGCTTAAGGGAAACATTCTTTCTTTCTACATTGCCACACTCAGTTAATGCTTTAAAAGTTTCTATCTCACATGTACCTAATTTTTTATGTGTAGAAAAAACGAATACTTATCTATATTAATATCAAGTTCTTATAAGACTAAAACAAAAATTTCTTCCTTTTTATTTTTGCAGATCCCTCGCTCAGCCAATACTAATGCTTTGAACACACAGACACAACGGTAAGTAAAACTCCTCATAATGCTAAAAAAAGAAAGGCAATGTAAATGGCAAGTACTTTTATAATTTATTTATGAACATTTCTTCTTGCCGTTTTTGCTGTTAAAACAAATCGTTGTTTCTCCCCGGGCAATTCAAATTGAGCACCCATAAATACCTTGAGCAATTGCCATTGGCCCGGCCTCGGCTGGCTGATTGTTATCTCAGCGCAAATCTGGGCAATTTAATAAAAAATAAAGACGCAATCCAAATACACAACGACACACACACACTGCATTTGTCTATCGGAACCAATTTGGTTTTACTTAAAATTTTCCAAGAAGGAAGAGCGAATGCGAAAACCTCAACCTTTCACATCCATACGATTTGTATTTCTAAATCGCAAACAAATCGAAAGCCACAGACGGTGTGTAGATGTTTGTGTATCGCTGGATGAATATCTCAATTGCAAAAGGAGCCGAAGAAAAGCCAAGGCCGGGAAAAAGGATGAGGAGGCCAGGAGGTGGTGGAGTCGGAGTTGGAGGGAAAGAATACACATTGCCGAGGGCTTATTTGCCGATTGTGCGGCAATGCAACACTTTTTACTCAATCCCCGGGCTTAAATGAATAATGGCAAGCCCCGCCACCTTTGGTTCTCCTCAATTCGTCTACACTGGGAGAAAAAGTATTTTTAATTATTTATTTTTGACCATTTTAATTGCGGTCAAGTTAGATATATTTTGTTTTTATATGTAGAAATGTCATACAAAGGATTTATTTAAATATGCGACGAATTTGTTGATATTTTATCTTATGCCAAAAAAGATGTATAATTAATTTCCCATAAATTGCAGTGCATTTTCGCCTACCGCCGTTCAAGCCAATTTCAATTCCCTCTGGCAAGCCGGTGAGAAATCCCACTCGAATCCTTCCTGGAAACTGTGGCTGCGTCATTTCCATCAGTTGATTGCCATTATGTTGTTAAGGTGAAAAGCGCAGTGACATTGTTGTTGTTGTTGTCGTTGGTGTTGGCACTGTGGCAGCAATATTGTGACACTTGCAACAGTAGCAACCCCAGCACCAACAACAAACACAGTGCAATGAATTGTGCCACCTTTGCTGTTATTGTTCTGCTGTTGAGTGGAAAATGAGTTTACACTTAAGTAAATCACTTTTGCGCTTTCATATTGACAAATGAAATTATCCCCGGGCAACAGCAGCAGTACCAGGAGCACCACAGAGGTAAAAAGTACACCTTTCGCTCCGAGGCTGGCTCACGTACCACATTGCGTATACGCAATATCTGCAACCTGCTTGTCTGCTTGTGCATTGTTAACTTGTTTATTAGTGCGGCCTGCGTTGGACATCCCTTTCGACCTGATTCGGAATAACCGAGCGGTGATAAAGAAAATTTGATTTCGTATTGGCAAAAGCAACCTCAGGATTGAGGAGGGGACGAAAAGGTCAAGGGTTGCACGAAGCATACTCAATTTGCTGGCTAATTTAATATGCAGGCTGCAGGAAAAACCTACAGAAAAAGTAAAATAAGGGCATACCGAACACATTCAGTCCTCGTAATTGGATTTTGCAAAGTTATTGTCTACAGTCCGCCCCTTTCTTTTCTGGCCTTTTTCTTCTGGTACTCGCTGCATTTGAAATATCGAAAAAGTTTTTTCTGTATAGGGAAAGGGTTTGAAGTCCGCAGTCCGGAGTCCTGAATCCTGAATCCTGAGTATGAGATATGCATGCTAAGTCATGGCTGACCAAGCATACAAAAGTTTTAAATGACTTTTGCTTACTCTTCGTACCACATACATCTCTCTCTATATATAAAACAATAACTTTTCGCCTGTAAGTTAAGTTTAATTAAAGCTAAAAAAAGAAATACAACAAAATTATAAGGAGAAAGAAAATTGTCAACTCCGGCAAGTTTCGGATTGCATTTTGCGACTTGTCGACGCAACTATTTCAATTTCTATGTCATTGCACGTTCGCCAAGAACAACTTTCTGAATTCTTCACTTCCTGCATGGCCCTCCTTTTTTTCCTGTGTATGTGTGTGTGTGTACCGAATATGTTAAACTTTTGGACAAGCTCGAAGCGGGTCAAAAAGTTACTCCTGTATGCTGTCCGTCGCCTTGCCGGCCAATTATTTAGTTAATTTAACTGATTTACGCCCATTTTACATTTTGGGTAAATTTGGTAAAAACACAAAACTTTGACATTTTTTTGGGATTTAAATTAGGTGGCGGGATAGGTGGCAGCCTGTGTAAAAAGGCAGAAAAAGCATATCTCGTTTCAAAGCCAAACTCTTCCCATACTTTGCATAACTTGTCATCTGCAGAAAATTACATTCACGTCAACACGACGACGACAACGACGACGACGATTTCCCAGCCAAAAGTAATTTTCTTTTTTGTTTGCGAAACTTATTTGGTACATACCATGGAGGCACACACGGAAAATTCTTTGAGCTTTTCCGTCAGCCGCCTATCACTATGCGTTGGAAAACTCGTTGACTTTTCCTGCGTTGTCAGATTCTTCTTTTAATGCCGCTGGTATGCCCTAGTATTTGCCTCCAACAAACTCATTAAAAAATTGCCAAGGTCTCTTAAGAATATTGGAATTTACGTTAGCATTTTAAATGAATTGTTTTTTTGTTTTTGAAGACATATTCTAGGGAATTAACTGCCTCAGGCATAAGCTTAATTGTGTATATAAAAGCAAATAATGAAAATTCATTAGGCTCTCATATTAAATTTTTAAATTCATGCTCAGGCGATATGCTTATGATTACAAACCATTCGCAAGAGTATTTCGCACTGGCTCTCCTTTGTCGGAATTTTTGTTTCAACCACACACATGCATAATATTTTGTAATGAAAATGTGCAAAGTGCAGGCATAAGTTGCAAGTTTTAGTCAGGCCCCCCCCAAGCACCCTCTTTTTCCCCCATACTCGTCGCTTTGTTCCTGCACCTTCCTGCTGTAACTCAAAACTGTTTGTTGGCAGCTTGATACCGTGTGTGCGAGTGTGTATATTTATTTTCCGCTATCGCTGCTTCCTGTTGCTAAGTTTTGCCAGCCAACTTGTGTGTAAAGTAGGTTAACAACTAAAAACGATGCAAATGGGAAATTTAATGCCACATAACTGAGAAAATTGTTGAAAAAATCAATTCAATTTCGCAGAGCACACATTATGCTGATGTCCATTGTAATCTCGTCGGAGCTTTTCCCAAGAGCCGCACAACACACAACTCCCACAACAATACGGAGTGATAGTAAAAATCAAATGTTATAGACACAGAGAAGGAGCAGCAGTTGGATGCTGTGGGAAGGGGAGAGAAGCACTTGGTCTGCCAGGGCCAGAACAATCTGGCTAACACAAAAGTCAATATGCGCCTGGCTGCTGCATTTTTCAAGTTGGATAATATTGCGGCAAGCTTTGCATGGGGGAGAATGTGGAACAACAAGCAGAAAAGCAAATGCACTTAAAAGATATATGTATTTGTTAAAATTTTGTAAATTTTTAAAAATATTACTGCTTGCTAAAAGAAACCGTAAGCTTTTGGTTTTATAAAAAAGAGATCCAAGGAATATTGAAAAATCAAGAGAGTATACTGAAACCTTCATACAAAGTATCAACTTCAAACATTTTCAGCAGTGTTCCCCTGATATCTTTTTTTCCCCAAGTGTATACAAGTGAAAGGCGGCTTGGAACATCCTGCAGCGTCTTACTTTTTAGACGAGTGTTGCCCTCTTTTCACTGTTAATCGGCTGCAAAAACAAAATGTACTCGAGTGGCAAAAGTTCCCAGCAATGCCAGGCAGCCAGCTAGTCAGCCAACTGTGAATGCAAAAAGGAGCCAGAAGCCAGAAGGAAAAGAAGCCGTAAAAGGAGCAGGATCTGCCGGCAAAACAGTTGCTGGCTGGAAGATGTCCTAATGCGGTTGCCACACATCAGTTGCCAGTTGTTGCTGCAAATTGTGGCCAAGGAGTGCCTAATAGCAATTCAATTTGTTCTTTAACGTAAGCTTCAAAGTGGCAACAGCCTGAAGCTGGAAGGGGACTGCAGAGAGTCTTTGAACTCAAGACCGTTTGCAATTGAATTAAAACTTTGAATATGAGTTTTCAAGGCAAATTAAGTTTAATTAAGAAATTTGCTAATAAAAGTAAACAACATGCAACACAATTTAAAGTGAATCTGAAAGCCTTCCAGGCTTTTTTCCATAAAATGTTTTAAATTAATTTGTTAAAGTTTTTGTGATCGCAGAGCAAAATCCGAATTGAACCAAGGGAATTTCAATGAATATTTCATTTTTGGCCAGCAAGAATATCTATTTTCTATATATTGCAAATATTTACGAGTAAAGAGTGTTCTGTTTCACCTTCCTTTCAAGTTTCCCCCAATTATTCAAATTTTCAGAGTTGGTCCGAAATTTATGAAGATTGCAATAATCGAAATTATTGCCAGAGTATTTGGGGTTTCTAGATAACACTTTGGGGATATTTGAAAGTGTTTTACCTGCACTGCAAATCAGCTTAGCCAAGGCAAGTGCTGAGCTGTTGTGGAATAAACCGAAGGGAGATGGGATAAATGAGCGAAAAGCTATTAGGACCTGCCGTAAATTCAACAGTTTATTGGCTTCTTTACCGAAAGTGCAGCCAAAATATTTTGCTCTCCTTAATTGAAAATGCACTTGGAGGGGGAGGCACCTAAGAACGCCCAGGAACCAAGAAACACCAGAGAAATACCGCCCAATTCCACCCAGAGCTCGTCTGTCTGGAGTATTTCTAATGAGCACTTTACAATTACATACCTCCTGAGTACGTTCGAGGGTGGCGCGGGAGTTCTTTTTCATTTCGCTTTCCTTCTCGTCGCAGGAGGAAGAAAAGTTTAGCACATATACACTGTGCTCTACTTTATTTTCCAATGTCCTTTTAATCAAAAGGCAACTTGACCGGGCCATCAACAAAGTCATCCCATCGAAAAGGACTTTGGCAAGGAGCATTCAATATCGAGCATTGAACAGCAATTGAAATGCCTGAGGAATTGCTAGTCCAGCAGGAGTTCTGCTGGAGTCCTGCTAAATTTACCTTGTCGAGGGCCCTTCAAGATGCACTCATTTAATTGAGTGACCCAAAAATGAACGAGCTGCATGTTTAATTTCTCGCTCTTGTGCCTATCGAGCACTGATTGAGATTCCAGGCCCACCCAGGCGATTGCTCTTTAAATATTTAAAGAATTTCCTCTGTGAAAAGGGCATAAGTGGTGACTGTCAGGAGTCACCAAAGGCACTTAAGTGGCAATAGAAGGAGAGTCATTGCAGTGGGAGTTGCATTGAAATGAAGGCGTTGGCAACATGCATTTGCGGCTAGAAAATCAAACAGTTCTTTGAACTGCAAAACTGTCTACGTAAAATAAACACCTAATTAAAGCCTAAATAATACAAAGTTTATTACAATTTAATGGAACAAATAAACGACTAGTTTTTGTAGTTATTTTTAATAGTAAATATTGAACTTTTGGGGTCGCAAAAAATTTGTGAAATGTTTTCACAGCAATTTAATATTATCATAATTTAATTGATAAAATTTTGAAGAGACAAATAAACAGACATTTTAATTAACATGTAATATGTAAACTTTTTTGTAATAATTTTGATGTTTCACATTATTGTTTTTTTTTACATGTTTTTAGGTATTAGTTTTCTGACACAA
Organism: Drosophila lini; assembly: GCA_018905715.1. NCBI lineage: Eukaryota > Metazoa > Arthropoda > Insecta > Diptera > Drosophilidae > Drosophila > Drosophila lini. Next base: position 11,360 of record JAEIIL010023590.1, on the reverse strand, counting down.
CATAGATTTAATTTTTAAACGGAATTACTGAAATTTCTCTGTAATACCTTCATGGAAATATTAAACCTCACTTTAGTATCTGCCAATATGGGAAAATCGGCTTTAACCTTGGAAGCATCCACCCGGAAACCCGCTGAGCAAGCACCGAAGGACATCATACAGTTGGCACTCTGGCTAATTTCGGTTCCTTCCCGTGGCTAATACCAACATGGAGTTTTCGGCAAACAAGGCGATTGCATGTTGCCAGCGAATTAATAAACCAGAAGTACACGACCGCCCAGGAGCACTCATCCGAGTGGGAGTGGAGTCCGAGTCCCAAGGGCAGCCACCCAATGCCGCGCTAATGCGTGTACATAAAACCAAACTGTGATTTTCCGTCTTTCCTCCACGGTTTCCTCTCTTTTTTTTTCGTTGATACATCATGAATTTATGCGGCTCGCAGGTTAATGATATGAATGAAAAGAGGCGGAGGAAAATATGGTGAGGGAGGGAGCGAATCACAAAGTGCCCCTGCTAATTATGCGCATGTGAAGGGAGAGAGGGAGAATGAGTACGAGGTCATGATCCTGCCGCATTAGTTGTATTATTCTAATTAGGCAACGGACAAATTAATCGTGTAGCAAAACACAAAAAAACAGAGACCCAATGAAGTGCGGGAAATACTCGTTTCGAGTGGAGCAAAGAAAAGCACTTTGGAAAATGGTCAAACATTAACACCACCAGCTGGTTTTATTCCCTCCTCCACTTTTCCCTTCAGGTAATCGCCTGCAGTTTTTTCCCCACTCACTTTTCTTAGCGATTATTGCGGTTTTATTTGACCCTTAATGCCCGATGCTTGCTGCCCATGGAATTGCCAACGCTTCAATAACAATCAACCAGCTATTTCCCTTTTTCCCATTGGAACCACTTAATGTTTAATAACCAGTAGTTAAGTTGTTGGAAGCAGAATGCATGGCACTTCCACTCCTTTCCGCCATTACTCGAGTCAACATGCAATCAATTTGATGTATTATGAATCGGCTCAAGTGTAAAATAATGATATGTAATTAATAAGAGTGAACAAAACTCCATATTAAATGAAGCCAAATACCAGTATTTGTGTATCCTTGTTGGGCATAATGATTGACGTCAGAAAATGCTTACAAGTTGAGAATTGCATAAGAAATCATTTGCAAATAAAATCCTTTATCCAATTCAAAATGTTATTCATGACAGAAACAGTAAGAAAATATATAATAATAAAAGTAAATAAAAGAATCTTGACATAGTCTTTGGTAAAAACATAATTTATGTAGGTCAATGGCAAGTCCTTGTCATGGCTTGAGATACAAGTACCAGAACATAAATCAAATCAAAAGGAAGGTTATCACGTTGATCACGTAATTGATTATATAAGCTGTGTGTGTGTGCCAGTGAGTCTGTGTGTGAGTGTGTGTGATGGGGACCAAAAGAGGGGAAAATGCCCGTTCTTGTTCCACCAAGTGATTTCGCAATTAACAAGGAAAAGTTAGCTGTCATTTGGTGGTTGGGGGAGCACGCAATCCCCCAGCACGTGGGCATAAAAAGCCCGGATCTGGTAGCCGGGACTCGGAACTCGGAACCCCCGGACTTGGGTCCGGTCCGGTTGAATGCCATTCGGACTGCCGGAGTTTGCCATTGTTGATGCTGCCGCTGTTCTGGGACGTGACAATAAAGCGCCGAACCGTTAAACTATTGTGCGCCATAAGGATTAATGTCATTTACATAATTTTCCCATGTGTGTGGGAAGGGGGTTAGTTGGGAGAGGTACGGGGATAGAACACACTCGTTTCGGCATTTCAGCGTTTCAGAGTTTTGGCCACTCGCACGAACAGCTGCTGCAACATGATTGAGCTTTCAATTTGCTGAACCGTTCTCATTGGACTTTTGGTCTGGTTAGACTGGCTTAGATAGGATTGTACACTAAAAAAAACGGAACAATTGCTGAAATATTTTTAAGTTTTTCTTAACAGCTTGAGACACATTTCAAGTGTCGCAATATAAACGTCTACCAATATGGCTCATATAATTAAAGATGTAAAGTATAAAGCATTTTTTAATTCACATCTTATGTTTTAACTAAAAGTATGTTTACTTCTTTGTTCATTGCGATTAGCTGTTTTTTAGTCAGTGTAAACATTGCCATTCCAAATGTTTCGTCAAAATTTTGCTGAATTTTCCCGAGCTATAGTTTGCTTTTTGTGTGTTAGTATGACAGATTTGTTTAATTCGTTGTGTACTCGATGAGTTTCTCCCCCTCTGCTCATTTGTAATCAGACTCCACACCTGTCTGTGGTCGCTTTCAGTTGTTTTCCTCACATATAGCTCATATACCTCATGTTCATAATTATCTTCTGACTTGCGCTCGCCCATGGGCGATGTCAGGACAACGGTTGGAGAATTTTCGACAATTACGGGACCACCGCAGTGAGCAGAGTCGCAGAGTCGCATAATCGCAGAGTTGTCTATCATTCGCATGCAACTCTGGTTTGAAAATCGTTGGGGCGTTGTTCGTTCGGAATCATAAAAACTCTGACAAACCCACACCACCCCCTGACATGTCAAGCCACAATGGAGTCTCCTGTTCACGCATGCCGCTGGGTTCGTTAGGATTTTAGAGCACTATGGCAGAGTTGGATTTACCCCCACGATTCTGGCATATCTCAGTGGCGACAATTGCATTGGAAATTGGATTAAGCACATGCCAGAAAGAAACCAACACATGTTGTCTGAGCAGCAACTAAAAAATGGGTTCAGCTATGGCGACAGTAAAAGCAATATGCTTATTTACATAAGAACCCCTATGATATTTAAGTTAAAAAGTGTTGTGTTTTAATTAATTAATGATTCTACATTTTATTTAAATTTATTTCTTTAATAAAGTCAAATTAGGATATTTAATTTTAAATACAATACAAATTAAGGGATGTTCAAAAGTATGCACTGATGAAATCGTTTAAAAAACCAGAAACATTTTGAATTGCATTCTTTTTTCACCTTTTTAAATAATTTCAAAACTCTTTTTAATAAAATCTTAAATATTAAGCACTTTAAAAATGTTTGTAGCGCTTTAAATTATTAGAGACTTCCACGGTTCACTCGTAAAAATATTTGCCATGTGCTGAGGAGACAGTGACTATTGCATGGCTGCGGCAGATTCCCAGGGCCACAGCCCCACCCGGCCAGAGGGGAAACAACCGGCACCGCAATCATAAAGAATCATGGAGAGAAATTGTTGAACATAGTCGTCATATCTAGCCATAACTCATGCTTTGTGTGCCCCTTGTTCCTCAAATCCGTCTGGTCTCCAGCCACGCCTCCGTCGTCCTTGTGCGCTCCTCCTCTTTAATCTGAGCTCGCATTTGGATTTTGGTTGCGGTTTTAGTTTTGGTTTTGGAGCTGGAGCTGGTCCCGTTGACGTGACGTGACGCTGGAGTTTTGGGTTGGCTTGCCCTGGTTTGGCCAATGACTATGACACCGTCATGTCTTTGGCAGCAGCATGAGATGCTGTTCCACCATTGTCTAGTCTGATTTTTTTTGTCAATCCATATATACATATGTACATACTATATATATTCGTGTGTCCCGCACTGTACGTGGAATGTTAGCAGCGCGTGCCATGGCTTACACGTGTCGGTGGTCATGTCAATTGTCCGAATGAAGTGCAAGTTTGCCCCATGTGAAAATTTGAGACACTCACCACGCGGTGATCCCGGGAGTGACTGAAGCTCTGGCATTGATTTCCCAACTGTTGATGAGCTCAATCGCAAAGCTCTGGATGAGCTCATTGTTGTCGCTGCACTGAGGGAAAAGAGAAATTTAAACCTAATACCTTTTCTGCATCCCTTGCTAACACTATTTTTCTTATTAATTTGATCATTATGATAATATTTATATTCAAACCTTACTTTTATAGATGTTTTTGCTTAGTTTCCCATTGTTCTTTTCACTGTAATCATTCACGAGTTTCGATTACATATTTTGCTGCCAGCGAAATTCATCAAACTTTGGCTGGCTGCTGAAATTGTGCTCAAATAGAGCTTCCCACTAATTAGGTAACTAAATAGAGCCTAGGATGATGACACGCCAATAGGGTCACTGACGATGGTAATCACGGTGATGCAGCAGCAGCTGCTTCTGGGAAATTGAGCACCACGGCGGCGAACACGTTGAACATTAATAACTTGTGATTTATGGCAGGAGATTAACTTTAACCCACTGCGACCCCTGCTGCTACTGCTGCATAGAATGGTGTTAAATTGGTCTCCGTTCGATGAAAGTTTCCCTAGGAAAGTGCTCGTTTGTGAGCGAGTGTGTGTGGGTGGGGAGGAAAAGTTTCCGCGTCTAATTTGGAAGGATGGGAAAAGTATTTGATAAATGGTCTGTATGATTGGCGAATAAATTTGCGTAAAGAGAGAGCTAAGCGTTAAGACGGATTCGTGGATTAAAATAGTCAACATACTGTGGAAACTAAAGAAAATGATTAGGTTCTTAAGAACTAGGGAAGATAATTTGGCTGCTATATAAAATGTATTTAAATTTTTTTGTATTTTCCTTGAAAACCCTTACTTTGCTTACAAATCCCATTTGCCTAAAGAATGACTCAGAATTTAAGAGTATTTTTGATGTTGGCTAGTATTAACCGGGGATAAGAAACCCTCTTCAAGGGACAAACACTTGGCATAATCACCGACAACATTTGCATCTATTCCGAAACATAATGACAATGTCGGTCCCCGACCCCTCAGTGATTTCTAAACTGTCTTTTGTTGTGTCAAGCACAAACAAAAAAAAGGAACGGGAAAAATTCTGGGAAAAAATGCTAGGGAAAAAGGAGGAAAAACAGAGGAGCGTGCATGGAGTGCAAGATAAGTCTCTGCTTTATCCATTCCCCTTCGCACTCTGCTCATTGTGGCAACGGCACAATGCACAATTTTTACGCGCTCTACTTCATAAATTAAATAGCAGTCTCTCTCGGTGTGTATGTGTGCTTGTTGTGTCTCTGTATGTGTGTGTGAGTATGTGTCTGTGGGCCTCAACACACACGCATTGTCTTGTGCGGTTGTTAGAAAACAAAACGTCAAGAAAAGGCCGCGAAAAAACGAGACGAGACTAGACTGAATCCCAAATGCAATGTGACAAAGTTTCCAACGAGCCATTACCGAACAGCCACCCATCATTATCCAGTATTCGAACATTATTATTTCAGCGAGAGCAACGCACCTTAGCTGGCAGTTTAAAGCTGATTCAATTTTAAGAAAAGGACTTCCGTGTCCTTAAAACGAGATAAGAGGAAGTAACGCTAATTTTTATAAAATTCTTGAATAAGAAAGAACATAAAATTAAGGCAACCAAAGAAGTTATTTAGAACAAAATCTATTAAATTTATTAAAATCCTGTTAAGGTAAAATAAAAAATATTAATATTAATCGAAAATCATTTCAAGGTCGATAACATTTCCACCTTAAATTTATGGCACCTTTCGCGAAAAAGGTGCAATGTTTGTGCCCATAAAGTAAAGCCAAAATGACAGCAATAAATGCGAAATAAGCTCTTATGTTTTTTATTTTTTATTGGCCTGACTCCGGTGTGCTGAGAGCAAATTTGCCAGCTTTATTTAATTTATTAATTATGCCCGGCTCCTGTTTAACTCATTTTGTTCTTTTGCCAGTTTGCCCGGCAAATATGCACACAACAAATTAAACGTAAGCGAAAAAAATTCCGTCACCCAATTATTCAATTTCACATTTTATTTTATTTTTTTTTTGTAGCCGTTCCACTTATTGCATTTTTAATCGCACTTAATATTTCAGTTTGTCGCGCCGCGTGTCAGTGGTGGAATTTTATTATTTTCTTCTGTTCAATATTTATTATCACAATAATTTGTGCGAGGCTCGCCTTTGACTGGTTTCATAATTAATCAATGGAATTGAGGTGAATGAAAATAACAACAACTTAATGGAGCATTCCATTGGTTTTTTGTGGACAAAGAAGAGTGTGGTCTTAATAAGCCACGTATTTTCCGGATGGGCTTTCATATTTTCACGACAGAATTTTATTTTCGAGTAGGCAATATTGAGCAACTCGTAAATCCTTGTTTCTCTCAACGTAAACAAGCAAATCTAATCTTGTGTATTTTCTCTTACCCTTTTCAGAACGTTGGCAACGTTTGAGCTGCATTCAATGGGAGATGCAAAAATCGCAATAATTGCCAAATCCAGTTAAAAATGGTCTTCTAGCCAGAAACGAGCACAAAACTGGAAGCCAAAATAACTTAAAGTCCAGACGAAAAGCAGAGCCAGAAACAAAACACAGACGGAGTCAAAAAATTGCCCCAGAATATTATAGAGAATTCAGACAGACAAAGAGGGAGGGAGAGAGTGAGACAGGAAGTGCAAAAGTGACAGAGAAAGAGAGGGCTACGATAACTAAGGACACAGTCAGGATAATATTCAAACGGGGTCAGTCATTTACTGCACGATTGCCAGCCCCAACCAACGAACCGAAAGTTTAATTGCCTCTGTTTTCCGAAAAATAAAAAAATAAGAGACAGGACAATCAGCACCGAATGCAACAATTAAAATCAAAAAGTTTCGGACAAGATGCTGCTGCCCACGCCGTGGCGACAACAAATCCCAACTGCTGAGCGCATCCATCGACAACTTTTGCGAGCCTAAGATCCTGCGGAATCCTTCAGGGCGAAAGGAAAGTCCGAGGAAAAGTCCGAGGAAACACTGAGACACGGAGGAGCAAAAGCACGCCGGCGAGTGGAGTGGCGGTGCTTTTAAATCGTCTGCTTCTAATTTGAATGGACTCGGCCGCATTCGACATTCAAATGCATATTTGGAAACTTTTGTTAATTGGTAAGTGCCAGTCCGTGTTATTTTATGCCTGATAAAGACGAAAACTTGACCAGTCTCTGGCTAATTTTTGCAGGCCCAAAGAAGGAAAGTTTTCTTTTTTTTTTTGAAATCATGCAGCTGTGTAAAGGTGCACTGAGTAAAGAAAGAGTAAGAAACTTTTTATAATGGTGAATTTAGCTAAGTAAAATTAAATTTGTATTCTTCTGATAGAAATATTTCGAAATTATTTGTTATCCCAAAGTTTTCAGAAAGATTTTTGCAATTAAGAACATGTTTTTAGAGTGTAGCCTGGGAGTAATGCGAATATTTGAATGCTGATTTCAAACTTTCAAGGCATTACGCTTCTTGAATGAGGACAGCGAAAAAAGAAACCCTAAAATATTTCATAACGCTGCTGAAATACTCTATGCAAATATGGACAAACTTCAAGATTAACTATGTACAAATAAGGAAGCCCAAAAATAAGTTCACCCCTCGGAATCCTTCCCAAATTTACAACTGCCTTTAGTGAGGGTGCGGAATATGAAAAAAAAAAAAAATACCAAGAGAGATAGCCAACTCTTTGAATAAAGGGTTAAAAGTTGCGGGTCTTACATATACATTTATACATATTTTTATTTTTTTCTTGGCTATTTCCTCGCTTTTCTGTTCTGGGAGAGTTCTTTTTCACCGAGTGGAATAATTTTTTTACTGCCCCTTCTCGGCCGCAGAGCTGTTCTTGAGCATTTCAGCCAGGCTGGCTTAAATAGTACTTTCACCTACTTTCTTCCAAGTTAAAGTTGTTGAGGGCTAGCCCTCGGGAATAGACTCAGCTCCATGCGAAGCTGAGAGCTTTTTAATTATGAACCGGCATCTCTGCGGGTTAAGTCTGCGGGCGTTTAGTTAATTTGTATTTTTCAAGTTTATTAGAAAACAGAAGTTTCCGTTGAAAAAGCAGCAGCAGATGCTCATCTCAATTAAAAAACAATCAAGCTACGTTACATGGAATAGTCTGTACTACTTATTAATATATAAGGATAAAGGACAGACGTTTCTGCACTCTCTCAATTCGGAAATTAATCTGACGCACTTGGCAGAACTTCGCCATATTAACAAGCAACCAACTTTGATTAATATCGAACACAAAGCGAATGCCACGATTCGAGTTCAATTTCAATTTGTGGCCCGCATCCTTCTGCAAGTGCAACTTCATTTTTCCCCTTTGACTCACTTTGACATGGAATCTTGGGGCACTTAATAAAGTTATTTGTCTAGACCAGACTCCGACCAAGGAGTCGTCGCATGTGCGCTGAGGTGATTGATGGCATCGATAAGTTTTTATAAACGGCAACCGACTAGCACCAGACATCCGAGCATCTCTCCTTCTATTTTCTTTTTTTTTATCTCTTTTGATAAGCTTTTGACATCTCTGCAGTTACTCCAAATTGCGCATACTTAAGATCTGCATACTCTGGCGAACGAAAAAAATATGCTAATCTCGTTGCAGCTCATTCCTCGGCATAATTACGCCCTCTCCAGTGATTTCGGCCCCAATTAAAAGTCAACTGCACTTCAGACTCACTTAAGCCTCAACTGAACTGACCACACACAGCCGCTGCCGAAGGGAATGGGTTTTATTTGGTGGCAAAAATAAAAGTAAAGCAGCTAAAACTTTTGCGCCAAATACTTAATGAGTGCCTCATAAAAATTCCCATATATATGCAAGCGAAGTTCCTGCTCTATGTGGCCGAAAACACAAATGTCAGACGGAAACAGAAACCTCAACAATTAAACTTTGGCCGAGTCCAGCAAACTGGCAGACCAAACTGTTTTATAATGTACGAAGGTTTTCCTGGCAATTGCCAAAACAAAATCACTGCAAAAGGCACAAACAACTCTGTACGGAGTCACTCAAGTGAACAACTGGCCAAGATCTGGCGAGAAAGGGAGTCTTTGTGGCCCAGACACGTGGTTAACTTGGCTAATAATATTTTCGAAAAACTTTTAAGAAGAAAATACATTTTCCCAGAAAGTTGAGTTTTAAGTTTTGGGCAGCAAATATGAAAGAAAAAACTTGTCATTAACTAAGACTAGGAAACTCAAATTGATGTTAAATCTACTAAGGCATAGTTTATTAAATTAAACAGTTAGTTATCAAGAGAAAACTCTCCAGGAAAGCTTTATAGCAAACTGGACGAAGGATGCTGGAGTATGGTTAAAGCCTTTTCCCATACAACTCTTCGAAAATATCTATAGAAAAATATGTTTTGAGCTCTTATAGTATATTTATAAAATGTATAAGACAAGCTTGTATTTTGGATATAATATTTTGCCATAATATAAGTTTGTTATATCTGCTGCTCTCTGTATAAGTGTATAGAATAGTATAAGAATACCATACAGCAATAAGCTTTTTATATTTATGGTAACTTCTTGCTCAAAAGAAAGAATTTATTGTCACTTTTAATAATGGTTCGTTTTATAAAATAGCTAAAAAGCTTTCACATCCGTATACGAAATTTTCTAGTTCTGAAATTCCCTGCATTGGATATTTCGATTAAAAGGATAATTACCAGAAAACCTTGCACTTCGAAAAAAGAGGGATATTTCACTTGAAAAATGTTTCACAAACTTACATCGAAAATAAGTCAAATAAATAAGGGTTTAAAATGTCCTTTTCTATAAAAAATAAGCGCTTACCTTAGTTCCTAATATTTCAAAATCTGTTATACACGAAATCCTTAAGAGAGCCACGTTAAGCCATAAGAGAAAATCCTATAGAAATGTCAGGGATAAATATTAAATGCTAAACCTCCCCAACCACAAAGTAAAATTTAGACAATTTCAAGATGAACACATCTTAACTAAATTGTAAATGGATACCATTCTCGCACATTCCACTTAAACAGCATTATTCAATTTAGCCGTCACAAATGTCATCCGTAATAGAGACAAACTCAAAAGGCAAGAAACTCGTCTGGAACTGCGGTAATAATACAAACAAATTAGAAATTACGATGCGACGAAGATGACTGTTCGGGGCGTAAAAGGGGCGACAGGCGACGAGTAAGCCAGGCCAACTAACCCGCAAGCCATTCAGAGTGTTAGCACCGAAGATAAGAGCAACTACAAGCACAACCTCGATGGGGAAGAAACTACCAGTGCGAACTGGAGGGGGGCGCCAGCTTAAAAGTATAATTTGTAGGTTGTTGCAGTCTGTTGCAAAGCCACAAACACAAAACGCACACACATGTCTGTGAAGTACACGGAGGAAAAATTACCATTAAGGAAGTTTAAGTTTACTATAATGTATAGATTGTTGTTAAAATATTTATTAAAACTGATTTTAAATCAGTTAAATTTGTGCTAAGAGGCCTGGAAGAAATGAAATTATTATGAAGTAATTTTGTTAACCTTTTCATTGTACTTTTATTCCTGCAAATCATATCATTAGGATAGGTTTAAACTAAATTATTCCAGAAATGTTAAGCGTTGGAAATTATCATTAGTTAAGGCAATCAAATCAGCATTCTATGGAAAGAAGATACCTTTCAAAATACGCAAAAAGAAATTACCCCTACTTCTAATCGAAATTATATTATACCAAAAACATAAGAGTATCTCAATGGTAATACCTTGTCATTTATTACAGTGTACCCACAAGAGTCTAGGGTTTTTATTATTGTGGCTTCATTTGCAATGCACAAAGGCAAGTGGTTCGCAGAGCGGTTCACAGAGTGAGTAAGAGAGATGGAGGCAAATGCGTGGCAAGTTAGCGACCACATCTAAAATGAAAAATCTCAAGCACACACACACACACACACGCTCTATGGTAGCAGTTACACATGCCAGCAAAATATTAGGAAAAACAGGCGGGTTACGATCCCGAAAAGGGACAACACTTGTGGCTTTTCGACTCTCGCAGTCGTTGTGGGTGTTAAAATGGCCACAGCCACAATTTGTGTTGTCACGAAGTAAATGTTGACACTTGACATAGACAAATACACAACACACACACAACCTCTCCTCACACAGATACTGACACATACACACACACACACGGAGAAAGAGGGAAAGTGAAAAAAGAGTTGCTAGCTAACCCGTTAGGAGTTTGTTTTATGCTTCCGCACACTTGACATTACACTGCCATTTCACATCCGTACCCTTGCCACTATTTCACCCAGTTTTCCACCCACTCTTTCGCCCACTTTTCCTTCTCCTTTTGGCCATCTTTCTCTCTTTTTTATATTTTTCTATAGGGTAGCAGGGATATATGGAAATTGGCCAGGAAAGGAAGACGAAAAGTAATGTAATTAATTTGGAATGTTTTTATTGCGTTATTTTTAATTGCATCTCTTCCAACTAAACTGCTTGCCTTGACTTTGGAAAAACTAAGATTTAAATAGATAGTAATTCCATTATTTATTGAGAAAGAAAAATGTTATTAAAATTTAAAATTAACAACATTTTAATATACTTAAGCTAGAAACTTTCAAAGAT
>JAEIIL010023579.1:0-27849 GCA_018905715.1 Drosophila lini | reverse complement strand
GTTTACAGTTTGACAGTTACAGTTTTACATTCCCAGCTTTACATTTTCTCTACTTCTACCTTATCCTTCAGAATAACAGACAACGCATTATGGTTATTATGCTTGGCTGCATTATTAATTCATTTATAAGACGCAGCTGAGCTATCTGAAGTGGTTCCAGGAATCCAAAATCTCCATCCCATTCCCCCATAACAAATAGATAATGCCAGCTCGATCGTAACCGAATCGCAAATAGATCGAGGGTCTGCAAATATGGTCAAAGATAAACAAACTGCAGAGGCCGGAACGGATATCGCTGACTGCAGAAGTGGGACTTGGGATAGGGATTGGCAATCAGGGATTGGCGGGGTGTCGCACATAGCTGGCTATTTTTATACCCTTTCAGGGTATTATAATCCTAGTCAGTTTTTCCCCTAAACCAATTGCACACTGCAGGGGTATACAAACTTCGGCTTAGTTGGCTTCCTTTCTTATTTAATTAAAATCTTGATTTCTGCTTCTGTGTTTGCTTTTGGCAGCTGCGAGGAAATATGACACATCAGAGCTTTGGTTGCCTGGTCAAGTGGTTCTATCTGGTGCTGATCGTGCACACGCTTCTCTGCATCGGACAGCTAGAGTGCCGCCAGCACCACAATCGCAACAATAATAATAACAACAACAACAGAAGAGCAGACTCGGCCAGCTCGGAGGAGGGCCACGGCAACACCAGCGATGGCCTGGACAACTTTGGAGACAATGATAGCAGCCTGGTTGTTAGCCATCAGCCGCGGCGAGGTCAGCGTAAAAAACAGCAAAATGGAGGAGGTGGAGGAGGAGGTGGAGGTGGAGGCTCTGGTGGCAATGGGAACGGTAGCCACCGACATAACCGCGAGGAGAACGGCATCTCGCTGTGGATCAACGAGCAGCAGCTCAAGATGCTAACCGGTGAGGAGCCTACAACCATAAATCGTACATTTATATTTTCTCTAAGTGATGGCTTTTTAATGTCTCCTCCTGCAGCTCTTTACTTTCCCCAAGGATACTCGGAGAAACTGTATGCCATCCACAATGGTCGGGTGACCAATGATCTGCGCGACACCACGCTGTATAACTTCCTGGTCATACCATCGGAGGTGAACTATGTGAATTTCACATGGAAGTCGGGTGCCAGGCGCAAGTACTTCTATGACTTTGACCGACTGCAAACGATGGACGACAGCATACTAAAGGCGCCGACGCTGTCCATCCGTAAGAGCGGACGCATTCCGCAGGAGCAGAAGAGTAAGTAGATTCCGTTGATTATAAGGAAAGCATACATTTTAATTGAATATTAATTTGGTGATTAGATTTTAGCATATTCCTGCCCTGCACCGGCAACAGCTCCGGCACCGCGTCCTTCAATGTCGGCCTCAAGATCCAGACGCGCCACAACAAGCCGCTCTCGGGCACACCTATACGCCTCAACTTCAAAAAGGAATGCGCCCACAGAGGTGTGTATGATATAGACGCTTCCAACCCTACTTCACTAACAACTTTGCAAGGTAGTGTATATGAAATATCAAGCAATGCTTTTATCTAGTTATTAATTGAATAGTTTAGCATCTACATTTTGTTGTGCACACCTCCCCCTTCGTCTGCTCCCTTGAGCAATGTACCCTAACCCACCCAACACCCAACCATGCATGCCCCAAATCCATCTCTATCTTTACTAGAACTGGAAATAAAATCGATTGATTAGTATTTTCTAAAAATTCTATATAAATATATAATTATAATTATTATTTTAAACTTCACTTTAAAACAATTTATTACTAGAATTTTTTTTTTTTGGAAAACTTTGATTTATTTCCAGCTCTAACCCTTACCATTCCATACCAAAGGTAATATACAGAGTAAGATGCGTAATGGTATGGCGTTACACCTCTTATTCTTGTATTATTATTATTCTCCTTACCCATACCCATGCCCGCTGCCTTGTAGTCGCTTTTCACGGCTTTTCCGCGTCCAGCTTTCCCCTCTTTTCCCTACCTATCCTGAGCCAAAGATCCCCAAGAGAGATCATTGAAATTCACTCCAATCAAGGGATCACCTTCTCTTTGATTCCTATCCCCTGTTGAACTCTACATATGTATCCAAGATCCAAACTTTTCGCACGCTCTTTGTGCTGCTCCGCCTCCCCCCTCCGATGTGACACCTGAGTGTTAAATGTGTGTGTGTTATTTATATGGCGAAAATGACTGCGAACGATTGAAATAAACTAAAAAAACTTAAGCTCCCGATCCAGAATGCAGCTTGAAGTGCGGCAAGAACGGCTATTGCAATGAGCATCACATCTGCAAGTGCAACGTCGGCTATACGGGCCAGTACTGTGAGACGGCCTTCTGTTTCCCGCAGTGTCTCAACGGGGGCAACTGCACGGCACCCTCGGTCTGTACCTGTCCAGAGGGATACCAGGGCACTCAGTGCGAAGGCGGTGAGTACAGAAATTTGGCTATAATATTCATAATATTAAGGACATCGAAATACTATTTGATATATCGGTCCAATAATATCGCTGTTTTTAACGCTTAGTGCGATTTTCTTCGATGTGGGTTTTTTTCTTATACAAATATCTTTAATGCTTAACACGTCGGCGAAGAGACAACAGAATAGAACAAAAAGATTGTTCCCTATTTTGGTATATACAAGAGGAAGGCTTCTTAGATCTTCTTCGAGATGGCTATGGCCGTCTTGCAACCAAATTTGATCACCTCGGTCATGGCCTGGTAAAAGGGCGCCTGCTCGGCCCCGCAATCGATGCCCGTGTCGTGGTGCTCCTGCTCCTCGTCTCGGAATTTGGTGATTGTCTGTAGCAGCTCCTGGAAAGGGTATCAAGTTAATTTGGGAGCAACTTCTTTATGCCTTGTCCTTATGGCTTACCTTATCCGGGTTGGGTGAATCCATTATCTGGCGCAGCTGATCGTTATAGTGCTCCACAATGACCGTCTCCACGGCCACCGTACAGGCCATTGCCGCCTTTTCGCCCATCAAAGCGGTTCCAGCGCCCAGCATAAACCCGGCCACGTTCCACAGCGGTGTCATAATCGTGGGACGGACGCGATGCTGCTGAATGAGCTGCTCGAACTGCCGGCGATGCTCCTTCTCCTGCTCCCACATGTGACCGATGGTCTTGCCCATGGGTCCGTTGCCCAGAATGGCCATTTGGCCGGCATAGATACGATCGGCGCCTAGTTCACCGGCATGGTCGACGCGTATGATTTCGTCGGTTAGGGTATTTGGACGTGGACGTAGTGGCGTTGTGGCTGGACCAGTGCCTGTGGCGGCTGCTCCTGCCGTCGAGCTAAGGCAACGGGCGGGTAGCAGGCGAGGAATTCCTTTCAGCATTGCGGCTGTAAAAGATATATTAAATACATGGCTTAATGCGGTATACTATAAATCTCTGCTCATTGCCCTCAGGTATTTGCAAGGACAAGTGCCAGAATGGCGGCAAGTGCATACAGAAGGACAAGTGCCAGTGCTCCAAGGGTTACTACGGCCTGCGCTGCGAGTATTGTGAGTAGAGTATTCGGCTAATTCGTTTTCCCCCCTTTCTAATCCTGATCCCTGGTGACAGCCAAGTGCGTGATACCGTGCAAGAACGAGGGTCGCTGCATCGGCAACAACAAGTGTCGCTGTCCCAACGGGCTTCGTGGCGATCACTGCGAGATCGGACGCAAGCAGCGCTCCATCTGCAAGTGCCGCAACGGCGTTTGCCTCTCCCAGAAGCGCTGCAAGTGCCACCCGGGCTTCTATGGGCGTCACTGCAACGGCCGTAAGTGATCTAGCCAGCGCCTCTCCTGCGATCCTGGCTACAATTTCCCTTCCTCCTCACAATTACAGGCAAGCGGAGTCATGCCCACTGAGAGACACCGGTGTTCAAGTGACAGAAAGTGGAGGCGCACGCACACCATCTATTGTAATCTTCATTAAACACTTGCAACACTATTTTTAATAAAAGCACCAACAACAACAACAACAGCGACAAAAGGATGAATCGAAAATAATTCTAATTGTGATAAATTTTTTTGTAATTTAAACATTTTTAAATAAAAACAAAATCTAAAAGTTGACACGGCAGCGGGTGGCGGTTTTTGGGTGTTAAACTTACCCATTGTGTGGCAAGAGCTTTTCACAGGCCACAAATTGCAAAAATATAGTAAATAAAACGAATGCGGCTAAATTTCTGTTTTTACGGATGGAAAAACGTCGATAGTACACGTTATCGATGCTTATATTCGATATATGTGGGAACGGATCATTTTAAAGATTATTTTTTTGCTGCTACTTTTTGAATATTTTATTTAGGTTAATCAAAAGAAATAAAGACATTTCATAAATCAAATACATTTTACGTTCTTATTTCATTTCAAATTTATAGGAACAATTCACCTGCCCTGGCCCGATCAACGTTGCCGATAGCTTATCGATAGTTACACCAATCAGCTGTTGCACGGCCAAAAAAATTCAAAAACGCAAGAAGCAAATCCGTTAAAGGTTATTTTTTCACCTTGAAGGAGTCTGCTGACGTGTCCTTTGATCTTGTGCCTTGATTAGATTTCATTAAAATAATTGCCGATCTTCTGGTTGAACCCAATTGGCCGAGTGGCGTCGATAAAAGGCACAATCGCTGCGCGATCAACAGTTAGTCGTGGGGCGAGGCCGACGTTCAATTGTCAACAAAGAGAGCAATTTCCAGTCTTCCACTTCCAGTTTGCAGGCAAAATGTCGACGCAGCAGCAGCAATTGGACTTCATTGAGCGCTACCTGGTGTACGATATTTTCAAGTACTTTGGGTCTGGCGCTGAGCTGGAGACGCACAGCGTTGAATGCTCCAATGGGCTGGACGGCTTCATGTCCGCCCTGTACACGGTGCAGCTGGAACTGAGCATCGCGGGCCGCAAGCAAACCGAGGTGGTGCTGGTGAAGTTCATGAAGGGCACGGAGGAGTTTCGTGAGAGCAGCAACTCGTACATTCAGTTTGGCAACGAGACCTTCGCCTACGCCGAGATCCTGCCGGCCTACGAGCACTTGCTGAGGGCGAGCCACCTATCCAGCGATGTGGTGACCAACTGGGTGCCGCGCTGCTATTATGCCAAGTTCGGCCAGGTGGATGGTGGGTAGTCTGTAGGGACTCTCCGTCTTATTCTCTCTATATTTCTGTCATACCCGCAGGCCTCGGCAGCGGCCGCGAATCCGTGCTGGCTCTAAAGCACCTCAAGGGCGATGGCTATCAGCTGGGACCGCGACTGACCCTGCGACGGGACCAGCTGGAGGCCATGGTGGGCCTGATTGGGCCCTTTCATGCCTTGGGCTATGCCACACGTATCCTGCAGCCGCAGGTCCATGCCCGCCTACGCTCTGGCATCGCTGAGATGCCCTTCGTCTCCAGTTCGGGTCGGGCCATCTTCGATGTCCTGTACCGCGTGGCCTTCGATCGCTTCTACGCGTTCTATGACAGAAAGAAGGAGGAACTTGTGGGGGAAGCCAAGGATGAGGGCTTTGGGGCTGCCATCGAGCGTTTGCGCTCAAAATACTTTGCGAATCCTACGCACCTCTTGGAGTGGATTCGCACTACTTCCCGAGACGAAGATCAGCCGGATAGTTACTTTGCCACGATCCTGCACGGCGACTACAACCGGAACAATGTCCTCTTCCACTATGGTGTGGATGACAAGGTGGACGGCATTCGGGCCATTGATTTCCAGGAGCTGCGCTTCAGCACCACGGCCATCGATCTGAGTTTCTTCTTGTACATGAACACGCCATCCGAGGGACGGGAGGAGATCTATGCGGATCTGCTGGCCAAGTACCATCAAAAAATGATCGAAATGCTGGAGCTGGTGCTGAGGCGGAATCAGACGGAACTCGGCGAGGAGCGAGTGGAGCAGCTGCTGAAGGACTACAGGTGGGTCTGGATAGCTTAGATGAGCCTCTCCCTTTAATATCCTTATTCCCTCCCCAGCATCGAGCGTTTCCTGGCTCACTTCAAGCGCTATGCCTTCTACGGCGTCCTGGTCTGCATGCACTTCATGCCCTGGCTTTTGGGCAGCGAGCGGGACTGCGCAGAGCTATCGCGCCTCTTTGACACGGACATGCATGGCCCGGCCTTCCATCAGCTGTCGCTGGACATAGCCGGCGACGTGGCCAACGAGGAGATCTTCAAGACGATGCGTCATGCCTACGAGCAGGGCTACATGGAAGCGATATAGGAAGGTGGCATAGCAGCCTGGCCTAAGCCTTATTAACCACTAAATACATTCCAAAAGCTGGCAACCCACTTTTGGGCTAATCTCTGCCTGAATTGCGTTGACCTTGATTCACTTTTGAATATTTATGTATGGCTTGGCGGCGGAAGCTATTTGAACAAGTGCCGCCGCTGCTGGCGTAGCACCTTAGTTGTCTATTTAAGCAGCAGAGCTCGTTGGTTCTTGGCCAGGAAAGACTTTGGTAGCCTCAACAACCAAACAGAAAATGCGTTTTATACTCGCTGGCTTCGTCTTGCTGTTCGTTCACCTGGGCTCTGGCTTGCAACTGCAAACCGAGCACACTATTCTGGAGGAATGGAGCTGGCGGGATGACCAGGGCCATGGAGATTCCGGTGGCTATGAGTACTCCGATCTGCTAAACAAAGACAACGACGAGGAGGAGGAGGAGGACTACGATGACGAGGAGCACGGCAACAACCATTTGGAGGTGGAGATTGATGAGGATGAGGACGAGGAAAGCTGCGAGTACAGCTGCCCACGCTACTATCGTCCCGTTTGTGTCCTCCGCAATGGCCAGCCCATGACCTTTGCCACCCCCTGCGAGTTCTACAACGTAGTGCGCTGCGCCAGCGTCCAGCAGAGACGGGGTCAGCTGGTGCCCCACTTCGAGTACCTGCACAATGGTGCCTGCTAGAGATCTTCATTGTTCCAATTCGTTCTTTTAATGTAATGTGGTTTTTGTGAACGTTTTTCGGAGCCCTACAACAATGGGCCTCCTTGAGCTTGTCATTTCTCTCCAGCGCTTACAAATCTAGTAATAATTATTATTATTATTAATTACGTATCCTACTCTAGGTTAAAACACGATAAAAAAAATAGAACCCTGATTAGTTTGGAACTAAAGCAGCCGCCAGAGAGTATGTCGGGTATGTCGGCCGGTAATATTGGTTTGGTTTTTAGTCTTTTTAGGGTCCGGTGTGGACCACGTAGCTGTTGCGCCGCTTAACGATGCGCAGCATGTTGACAGCCGGTGGAACAGCAGGGGGAACAGCCGGAGGAGCAGCAGGGGGAGCAGCTGGAGAAACAACAGGAGGAACCCATGTGGCGGCAGGTACAATCCCTCTCATCAAGGGATTGGCCACAGGCGCTATAATTCGCGTTCTGTGCACATTAGCCGGCGGCTGTTGTGGCTGATCCTGTCTTGGCTGATTCAGCCTGGATAACCTTAGCAGCTCATCGGGATTTAAGGTCTTGCGGCGCTGTGTTATACGCACAGGTGGCTCCCGAGCAGCTGGCATTTGTCCCAGAGCACTTGGCTCCTGTGGAGCAGAGGCGGGCGCCGAAGTTGTGGGCACAGAGGCAGCCGACGTGCCGCTCATCAATCGATTGGCCACCGGGGTTATAACCCGCATTCTGGGCACCTTAGCCGGCGGCGACTGTTGTGGTTCTTCCTGCCTTCGCTTTTGTGGCGACAACTGATTCCTGGACAACCTTAGCATCTCGTCCGGATTTAAAGTCTTGCGTCGCTGGGTTATCCTTACAGCTGGCATTTGTTCTTGAGCATTTGGAATTTGTCCCTGTCCCTGTCCCTGTCCCTGTCCCTGCACCGACTTCAAGTTTATGTGCAGCCGTATGGGCGGCCTCCGCACCTTGCTCATCAATTCCGCATACAGCATCCGCATCATCCTCTCATCGTTGTAGCGCGTGCGACGCAGACTGCTCTTGGTGATGATCAGCCCGTTTTGGAACTGATAGTGCACATTGCTGAGGAACTTGCGCAGGTCTCCATACGAGTGCAGCTCCTGGAAGCGATGGACATCCTCGCGGTGCTGGGTATAGCAGTGCTGGATGTACTCGTCAAAGCCGCCGGGCAGATGCCGTGCACAAAAGTGACAGTAGAGGAAGCGATTGTAGTGATCCACCATGTGACGCAGCGTAATCAGCTCCTCCGCCGAGGTGAACATGCATAGGAAGCAGTGGTAGATAAGCGGCGTGGTCAACTGGCGGAAGCAGAAGCGTTCGCCGGGCCTGCTGTGCTCGACCCGGCCATGCTGGGCAATGGCACCCTTGGTGGGCAT
Organism: Drosophila lini; assembly: GCA_018905715.1. Taxonomy (NCBI): domain Eukaryota; kingdom Metazoa; phylum Arthropoda; class Insecta; order Diptera; family Drosophilidae; genus Drosophila; species Drosophila lini. The sequence continues at coordinate 19,547 of JAEIIL010023579.1, read as the reverse complement.
AACCACGCTGCACAGATCGCACTGGTAGTATTCGTTTTGGCCGCTGGCGCTGAGCTGTTGCAAGGCGGCTAGATCGTCGTTGGTCACATTCTTCAGGTCGTTGGGCAAGTGACCCTCCTTGCTGATGTGCTGGGCCAGATCCTGCCAGCTGCGATACTTGTAATCACAGTAGGCGCACTCCTCCGGCCGCCGGACATCGCAGGCCACGATGTTCCGAATGGAGTGCACCTTGACCAGGTGGTCGTCGCGCAGGGTCTTGGCGTTGCTCTTGAAGCGCTTGCATTCGGAGCAGAGGAGCTGTGGCTGGACGCGGAAGTAGAAGGGCTGATCAGGATGGACGTGGGCCCAGTGCTGTGTCCGTAAATCTTGCAGGTTGCTGTTCGTCTCCGAGCAGTGTGTGCAAGCGAATTCCACCATTTTCTAAGGGAAATATTAAGGTTAATATAGAATCGAATCGAATCCAAGAGTTTTTATGGACTTGCCTCTTCTTCCGAACTCTCGTTGGGCTCAGTGTCCTCCCTCTCATCGTCCGAGGCCAGCAGATCCACCACCTCGGGGTCGACAATTGGGGCCGGCTTTGGTGGCTCTTGATGCGGCGGCCGCTGCTGCTGCGGCTCCTCCTGCTGCTGCGGCTCCTCCTGCTGCTGCGTCTCTTCTTCAACCACACTCGAAGCTGCTGGCTCCTGACCTTCCTCCAGCACCTCCTCCTCAATGGGCTGACCCAATTCCCAGCTCAAGGCATCCGGAATCTCATTGGTCACCCGCTCAAACTGCATCACCGCCAGCCCCAGCCTGTGCGGATGCATCAGCTCGATGTGCTGAATTACGATGCGCTCCTGTTGATTTCCAAATTCGCAGTGCGGGCACTGCCACTGGTAGCGTGACTTGTGCAGCTGCTCGCAGTGCTGGCCTATACGCAGGCAGGTGCTCGCTCCCTTTAGGCACGCGATGCAGTAGAAGCCGAGGGTCTGGTTCTTCTTGTAGGAGGTCTGCTGGAAGACTTGGACCAGCTGCACCCGCCGACCGGGATGGGTGTCAAGAATGTGGTCAATCACCACGCAGGACTTTTTGTTGCCGAAACTGCAGTAGAGGCAGTGGATCTGATACTTGCGATCGTGAACGGCCACCGCATGGGCCATGATCTGGACCGCCGTGGGCAGGCTGACCTGGCACAGGTTGCACACGAACTCCATTTGCGTCAAGCGGGTTACCTTGGCTGTAAAAGGAAAGAGGAATCGAAAGACATTTCATCATCATTCATCATTCACCTTTTATCATTACTTACGAGTCTTCAGCCACCGGGCGCTGGTATTCAGATGCGTGTCGCTGTGACGATGCACCACCACGTCCACCTCGTGCAGCGGATGCCGCTCCTGGATGTGCCGCACAATCGTCGAGCGCCTTTCGTTGTAGCGCATGCAGGCGCCGCACTGGTAAATGTGCCGCTTGTGCAGCATCAGGTGCGTCAGGTACCTTTCCACGCTGCTCGACCCCGACAGGGGCAGCTTGCAGTGATAACAGAACATCTCTTCGGTGTAGCAGTGATCAGTGGTCATGTGCTGGCGCAGCTCCAGCTCCGTGCTCAGCAGGCGGATGCAACGGACGAAGCCGCAGCGGTAGCGATTATCCGGCGGCACGTACACGAACCTTGGCACAACTGCCTTGTGTTGTCCCGGTGGCCGGACTGCTGGCGGATCTACCGTACCCTTTATGCTTTCAGCAGCCACAGCATTATCCTCCACCGACTCAACATCGACATCGGAGTCTTGTGCTGGTGCTGGTGCTGGTGCTGGTGCTGGTACTGGAGCTGCTTCAGTGAGACACTCCTCCATTTGGTAGGCCTCGCGTACGTTCTTCTCCTTGTGCTCGTACAGATGCCGCTGGATGACGGACCGCACTTCGGTGCTGAAGTTGCACTCCCCGCAGCGCAGTCGCTGTGGGAAGAAAGGAACACGCGGCAGGAGACGCACCTCGGAGCCGCGGTAGACCATCTTGGTGCCTTGTCTGCGCAGCAGCAACTCCTCCAGCAGCCGGCGCTTGAAGCTCTCCATTTCCTGCTTACCAAATGGCTGGACAAGGGCCGTCAGGAAAACGCTGTTCGCATCAGTGGCGACTCCTCCTCCTGCCTTGGCCCCTCCCGCTTCCGGATCCGTGGGCAACTGGATGAACTGCAGCTGCCGTTTGATCAGCTCAAAGGCCTGGTTATGGTGGTTGCGTACATGGTAGAGCATCAGCCGCTTATTTACTGCCGTGGCCAGACAGATGCTGCAGAAGAGCTTGTGGCGGGCATGGGACTGCTGCAGATGGGTGCGCAGCGATGGCGGCAGGAGGCTCTGGGCGCAGTACTTGCACTTGATCTGCTCACTGCCCTGGTTGAGGGTGCTGCGTATATGATAGCGCACATGGTTGACGAACTGCTCCTCCGTTAGCCGCACAATGCAGCCCTTCTGGGGGCAGGCGTACAGTTTGTCCTCTGAAAGATTGATTTTTTGATTAGGTTTAAGGTTGAATAGAACGGACACTTGTCCGGGATAGATCCTCTTATATCATTACTTGAAATTTGAATAAAAAAAAAAGGTTTAGAGAGCTGAATTCTGGGCTTACTCACCGCTATAACCGGTGGGTCGTAGCAGTTCGGTGACTGCAGCGGCCAGTGACACATCCGGCAGTCCAGATGCTGCAGATCCTCCGGCCTCGGCTGCTACTATTCCTGCCATATTATCAGTAGCTGGCGAGGGCAGGACATCCACTGGAGTCGATGGAGCCACAGTCGTTGTGTTCTGGCCAGCCAGCGAACGGACAGTGACAGCGCCACGCTGGTTAAGCATGTCACGGATCTGCTGACTGACGGACGGAGTTTCCACGGCGATGCCATGCAATTCCGAATGTGGGGCCAAACTATGGACAACGATGCCGTGCCGGATATAGTCATCCACATCGGTGGCAACGTGGTTACAGTAGGCACAGTTTAGGTAGCCATTGCTGCCAAAGCTGAAGCGATGGAACTTCATGTGCTCCCGTATGCACATCACGGTGTGGGCACAGAAGCCACAGTTGGCGGCCATGCAACGGAAGCGATCCACCACCAAACGAGAGCGGCTCTCTCCCGAAACAGGAACGGATGCGGCTGCCAGAGGTGGTACTGGTGCGGTTGCAGTTGTCGACGTTGCTGGCGAGGGACTATTCACCACAGGCATGGGTACGGAGGCCCCGTTAAACACCTGACTGATGGCCAGGCCCAGGCCGCTGGCATAGTTGATCACCTTGGGCTGATCGTTGGTGGTACTGATGCCGTTGCTAGTGACCACTGGCTGCTCCTGTGGCGGCGCTGAAGGTTTGGCGCAAAGGAACTCACCCAAACCGGCGGCATTGAAGTCCACTTGATTCGGAGGACGTGGCTCCGCCTGCAGCAGATCCCGGAGCATGCCATTTGGTTGATCTTCCACGCCGCCAGTTGCCGCTGCTGGCTGGCCCTCTTCGTCGGGTTGTGGCTCTGCCAGGCGGTCACCAGTAAACCGACGTACACGCAACGTAAATACTGGAGCAGCAACGGGTGCGGGTTCGGGTTCCGGTTCCGGTTCCGTTGCAGGTGAACCCACTTCCATCAACTCTACACTGGCCTTCGTTTTCATATGCCCCTCCCTCATGTGACGCAGCTCATCGGCTATGCTGTGTGTCTGAGAATCTGGGTTCTTGCGGAAGCGCTGGCACATGGCACAGGTGCCGGTCCAACGCACCGTTGGATGCTCCTGGGCAAAGTGATTCTCAAGGCCCTCCAGCTCATTGGAGAAAAGGAAGGTGCAGCCCGGATAGATGCAGTAGTAGGCAGCAGCACACTTGTCATCCATTCCGCTGACGCCACCTTTGCGATAGGCCACGTTCTCAACGCGCTTGAGTGGCGACTTCTGAGGAACAGTCGTCGCCGGAGCTGCAGGACTCTGCTTGGGCTGTGTTACCTTCTCCTGGTTTGTTGTGGTTATAATCTCCGGTTCCAGGGGCCGCATGCGAGGCAATAGCTCACTCGGATCGGGCGGATCGTAACTGTCTTCGTTGCTGCTGCCACTGGCATTTGAGCGCCAGGATTTGGCCGTCGCCCGGGTGCCCTTGTTGAGGCGCGTGCAAAATCGAGTAAAGGATTGAAAGGGATTCTTGGCCGCCTTGCGGTTGCGTTCGGCCGTCTCCAGGTCAATCCATTCATCAGTCATCGGTTCGTCGATATTGGTGTCGTCGTCACCAAAATCGGAGGCATCGCTGCCAATGCCGTCGAGTAGGTCGGCATCCAGCTCGGACAGAGTGAGATCCGTCAAAGTCCTTGGATTTGTGGCTGGAATTTCAGGTTCTGGATGGGCAGACTCTTCTAATGCCTCGTCATCGGCATTCTCCACATCCACATCAACATCTTCACTCTCATCCACTTCCGTATATATTGTTCTCAACGGGTTTTCCTCAACTAACATGCTTTGGTCCTTGATCTGCAGAGCCTGCTCTTCGTCAGCCAGCTCCGCCAGTTCCATATCCATATCCTGGTCCATCAGGCACTCGTTGACCACCAGCAGGTTGTCCTTCTCTGCCGGCGGCAAAGGCAAACCCTTTATAGTCGTTAGTACTGCCTCTGTGTTGGCCTCCGGCGTTAGCTCTTCCTGCGTTTCCAGCACCTGATCCTCCTGCTGCTTATCCTCTGGATCCTGGTCCTTCCCCTCGTCTTCCTTCTCCCGCTTCACGCGGCGCAAGGACTTCTTGGCCATGTTCTTAAAACGTATCTTGACCTTCTTTTTGTTGGCCGCCTTCCTTTGGGCAGCCTTGGAAGTGCTGGGACCTTCATCGTCGTCATCGTCCTCCTTGTTTTTACTATTTTTAGTAGTTCTCTTGGAGGCTTTACCAGCAGCAGCCTTCGACTTGGCCTTGGTAGAGCTGGCGGTGGTCTCTGCTATGGCATTCTTCAGGTTACGCTCGACTATCTTCTGCCCCTCGGCCAAGGACATGGCCTTGGGCACGCCGTCAATGGTGCAGAGCAGCAACTGCTCTAGCTCCAGTTCCGACACCTCCTCCTCCTTCAGGTCATGCTGCTTCACCAGATGTTGGTTCATGTGATCCCTGCTGACCTGGACAAACTCACACAGATGGCACACGTACAGGCTTATGGGCAACTGGCCGCAGTTTTCATACTCCAAGATGGTGGCGCCGGGAGCACAGGTCTTTATATGATCCTGCAGGATGTGCATACGATGTAATGACAACAGGCAGTGCGAGCACTGATACCGTCGCTCACCCGTGTGGGTAACAAGGTGCTCTGCGAGGTTCAAGGTGCGCTGATTGATCACCTTTACGCAAAAGGGACACTTGTAGTAATAGAGATGGGCGGCGCCCTGGGCAATCCAGTAATCCGGCCGCTGATTGCGTCCGGCACGGAGTTCGTCGAGCATGCCGGGCGGCATGCGGGCGCCATAGTGCTCGCCATGATTCTGGATGTAGTGCAGGAGCGGACTCTTTCGTATATTCGCATTGCAGATGACGCAGGTGATGGTGGCCGCTGAAGTGGCATGCCACTCGGGATTGACATTCCGCACATCCTCCATGGTCTTTTCCGAGCTCAGCTTTCGACGCTTGGCGGCGGACCTACCCGTCTTCTTTTCTTGGCTAGGGGCCGCCTTATCTTCCACCTCCTCCTTCCTCTCCTCCTCCCACTTCTTGCACATTTTTTCCAAACTTGGATGACGCTTAAGCCGGACCAGGCAGCCTCTTGTCTGGAAGCTGGCACGGTTCAAGCCCGCGTTCACTGAGCTGGGGCCCGTGAAGCGTTTGCCCCGGCGGGCCACATTACGGATTATAATGGGTGGGGTCAGGCGGCTGCTGCTGTTGGTCTCCAGCGAGAGCGAACGACGCGCCACTGAGGATGTGCGCGAACGCTGGGTACACGCCCGACGGCCGGTGGCCCGAAGCACATCTTCGCCGTAGTACATCATGGCTATGTCATCATTGAGCTTGTCCAGCTCATTGCGCTTGGGACGGCGCTTGTACCGAGGTTTAGCCGTCGGCGGCGGCTGAGGCTGAGGTTGAGGCTCTGGTTGAGGCTCTGGTTGATGCTCTGGTTGGTCCTCAGGCAGGTTCAAGACATCGGAAACGGACACGGAAACGCTCATGCGACGCTTGCGAGTTGTGGCTTCGCTTGATGTGGATGCTTCGGTAGGGGGGACATCGGCGGTCGGAGCTGGAGCTGAAGCCGGAGCCGGAGCCGTAGCCTGGGATGCTTCACTAAGCCCGACATCCGCGACAGCTGGAGCCTTGGCCTTGGTTGCTTCGCCCAGCTCGACTTCGGCTTTAGCTGGAGTCATGGCCGATCGCCTCCTTCTGTTAATCTTTCCCAAACCAAAACTGCGTCGGCTCAGCTGCGTCTCATTAAAGGAGGCCTCTGGGGCACCGCGTGTACGTCGCTTGCCGGTTATTATATTTTGGGTGGAGATGCGACAGTTGTCGCTGGTCTTCTCGAAAATGTGTGCCAGGTGGCGCGCCCGCTGGGCCTGGCGGTTGTGCTCTTGCAGATCCTCGTAAACTCGACTGCCGCCAGTAAGGATCTCCGACTTGTCCACCAAGGGTACGCTGGCCTTGGGCACCATCGAGTATCGGCGCTTCATGATCCGTCGCAACTCTTGCACCGGCGGAGCAGGCACTTCAGAGTCGTCGTGCTTGTCCGTAAACAAATCCAAGGCCTTAAAATTGCTTGGCTTTGCGGCAGCGGCATTGTCGTCACTATCCAGCGTCTTGCCGGAGTTCTCGGAGTTGTGCATCAGCAGCTGGGTGTGGGCATTGGGGCCGAGCACTATTTTGATCTTTGAGAGCTTCGGTAGCTCCGCTTTGTCTTCAGTTTCCGCTTCAACGCCTCGAATGTCGTCTACCACGTTTTCGGCACCACCGTTCTCCATGACTTCGCCATTGACCAGAGTGGGTATCTTCTTGCCTCCCCGTAGCATGGCCAGGGGATCCAGCTTGTCGTCTGCCTCCTCAGTGGTCAAGGCTGGCGACAGGCCGTAGACCTCTTCGACAGGCGGCTCGTTCTCCAGATTTTCATTGTTCTCCGAGCTGGCAACACTGATGATGCTTTCCGTATCCAAAATTTCGCGCGAGGACGAGGACTTTTTCTCCTTTTCTTTCTCCTTGCCTTTGTCCTTCTTCTCCTCCTTGCTGGAGCTGCGACCCGCCTTCTTGTCTGCCTTCTTGTGATGCTTCTTGTTCTCCGACTTGTCCTTGTCCTTGCCCTTGCCCTTATGCTTATCATTACTCTTGTTGATCTCCAGGTCCCTGTCCTTCTTGCTTTTATCATCTGTCTTATTACTATTATTATCGCTATCCTTTTCGGCATCACAGGATTTGCCTACAGCCGGGCTTGCGCTGCTGCTGCCGGCATCAGTATCCCATTCGCCATTGACTGAACCTGGGCTGGAGGCAACCGTTGGCGTTTTCTTCGGTATACGAAAATCAATCTTCTTGACCGAGGCGCCCGTTGAGTTGCGGTACAAGGTGTCCAGTTGGAGTTCTGCTGCACTCGTTGGTGATGCCGCCACCGCTACCGCTTCCTCTTTCTCCTTGTCCAGCTGACTCTCTTTCTCAACGGCCTCCAAGAGGCGTTGCTTTTCCGCCTCCAGCAGGCGCAGCTCCTCGGCTAATTTGGCCTTGGCTGCAGCATCTGCAGCACGAGCCTTGGCCTCCTTGTGCTCACGATAGGTGCGCGGCACATGATTGGTTGGCTGTCCTGCCTCGGATGATGGGGATCCATTGCAGCTGGTTGCCGACGTATTTGGACGGCCATAGCGACCCATAGTTGGATTGTGGCTTCCGCCGCGGAATCCGCCCCTGGAACTGGCAGAGCCATTGAAGCTACTCACCGGAATGCTGTTGGGATTCGCGGTCGGATTGGCCCCCCAGTTGGGCTTGGTGTACTTGTGAGGATTTCCAGTTCCGTTTACATTTCCCTTGCCATTGTTCATGTTGTTGGTGGCTTGCCAGTGGTTAGTTTCATCAATGTTGTTCGTGTAAGGGCCAGCGCCACGACGTGGATCTGCTGAGTATGACGACGTGTGACTCTGGTGCTGCTGTTGTGGCCCATGCGTGGATTGGTTCCTGCCTATGCGAGGATCTCGAGAATGATTGTGATTCTCTCGCCGGGGATCGCGACTCTCGCGAGGATCCCGACTCTCAAAGCGACTCTCGCGGGGATCCCGACTCTCAAAGCGACTCTCGCGGGGATCCCGACTCCGAGAGCGACGCTCGCGGGGATCCCAACTCCCACGCAGGTCTCTGGGCTCTTGGTTACCATTGAAAGATCGCCTGGAATCGCTGCCCGAATCTCGGTTATAAGACCGCGACGACATTGGTGAATGATCCCCCTGACTGATGCTGCCGCTACTGCTGGTGCTGCTGGTTTTGTTAACCTTCACCACTGGAATGTTGGCGTAGGGGAACCATGAGGAAGAGTTCGGCTTCATACTCGGCGCCGGCGGTACTGGCGACAATATCCGTACCATTGGCGGCGGCGTGACATTCACAACGTCTCTCGAGCTATTATCCTTGGTGTGCTTGGGCAGGGCGGTGATTAGAGTGTGCTTCTTGCCACGCGGATCGTTCATGTTTGAGGCCAAGGCCAAAGCTGGCTGATCCTGTCCCGTAGCAGCAGCAGAGCCACCTCGCAAGGCGGCCAGCTTCTTGCGTGCCTCCTCCAAAGAGTTGCCTGGAGCTGAAGATTCGCTCGGACTAGAACTCGACGTGGATGAGATGCTGTAAGTATCCTTCTCCGGCGATGCCTGGTCTTCCAGCACAAGGGGCGCCGTGCTGCGACGCATAAAATCCGGCTTATCAGCAGCCGGAGGAGCGCTGGGCAACCGGCGACTAAACGGTGGCTCTGCTGTTGAAGCCGTTTCCTTGGGATTAACCGCAGTACGGCGGGTGAACGGCGCCGGCGCATTGGATCGCATTTCGATCTCCTTTATGCGCGCCCTCTGCATGGCGGCCAAGACGCCGCCCGTTGCCAAGCCATCGTCTGGCGATTTTGGAATGCCTGGAGATGCAGCCGGCGATGGAGCTGGGTTGGTCTTGGTGGTATCACTTGGCGTTGGCTTGGAGCCTTTTGTCTTTTTAGTTGCTTTGGGGGCTTCGCTTGGCTTCGCATCGGCCGTCTTCGAGGTAGCCGCCGCATCGGACGGCTTGGCTACTGCATCCGACGGCTTGGCCGCAGTCGCAGCAGAGCAAGACGGCAATTCGTTCGAATTCTGATCGCTAATGTCGATGACATCGGTGAAACGCTGGAGGAACGGATTATTATTAGCAAGAAAAGCCACAAACGGCGCCGCATTCCACTTACCGGATTGAACTTTTTCTTTAACTTGTTCACAATCCGCTCGATCTTGTTCAGCGTGATCATGGATACGTTGCTGTGTGGAAGTGAATATTATTAATGGGTCACAAACTTGGCCTGTGTAAGACTTACTCTCGCTCCAGCAGTCCGATGAGCGCCTGCAGGCGCTGCGACTGCACCCTGGACAGGGTATTCGCATGGCTCTCACGCACGCTGCGTATGAAGGGCACATCCTTGCGGACCTCCAAGAGCTTGTCTCTGGTCTCCTGGTTGGTCACGCTCATCACACGCAAATCTTCGCCGGTGAGGTCCATGGAGCCTGCGACGGCGTCGTCCTCGTCGTCTCTTCTTTATGGCGGCTGCTGGAGTAGTCACAGAGGAAAGGAAAGACGGCAAACACACACACGGGTTAGCGAAATGTCATAATGATGTCCTGGAAGAGACATCGGTGTCAGAGTTCCTCATTAAACTCCGAGAGCTTGCTCCTGGTGGCACACACAGACCGGCCGGCCGGATGTACTAACCGTATCTCCGAATAGCAACGACACACTACAACTAAACAACGAAGGCGACAGCGGACGCGGATACCATTGTGAAGCGGCATACAGACTCACTCTATTGGGTACACACAGATTACACAAAAGACGGCTACGGCTAACAACGGCACGCCAGGCGCACACAAACACGGCGTCATTCCACGAGTGACAACAACGGAGTGGCGCCGAAGACCGAATGCGGCTGCCTATCGATATATCGATATTTCGGTGCCAATTCCGGCCGTTTTTTTTTGTTTTGTTTTATTTATATATAACACACAAAACGTATCCTTCCCCAAACGTGTGTACTAAGCCGATGTAAGCTTGCAGTAATTAGTTCAATTTAAAAACTAAAACATCGATGCTAATTAGTCCAGTCCCCAGCTGGTGTCGATAGTGCGATAGCCGAGTCTAACCATCACTGGGCACGGCCATGCTCACGCTTTACTTTTCGCACAAATATTCTCTAAGAATGAAGGAATTCCCAAAGTGAACACTTCGGCAAACTACGCTCTCGCAACGAGGCGGCAGAAAGAGAGACAGAGGACTGCCTAGAAATGCGCAATAAAACTATAGCGAAACGTCGAATTCGCCGCAACACTGCCGTGGCAAGAGTGCGGTGGTATTAGTGTCATAGGGCGGTCGGAGATAAATTGTTGTTATTTTGCCGCCGTCGCCACTGTTTGTGTTGTTTTTGTTTTGCAGAGGCTCCGCTTGCTAGCGAAAAAAAAACCTAAAACAGAACACGAGAGGTGGAGATGATCGGGAGGCCTGGGAGCGCAGCTGGTTTCGCCACAATCCACTTTTGAGTTGCTTCTTGGGATTGATTCCAACGTCAAATACAAATAACGGACTGTGTCCCGGTTCTGATGCCTCATCGAAACATATGAATATGTTTGTATGCCCCTTCCGAATGTGGAAACGTGGAAGTAGACAAATTAAGTGTAACACGAACGACGGCACAAAGAAGAAACAAAGATCTGCGGACACATGATACAGCTTTCGACGTAAGCAGGGTTTTCGTGGAAGGCTGTCGACTGTACGCAAATTCAAATATCAGTGCCAAAAACGGTATACACACACAAAACCAAGACGGCAAAGGTAAAAGACGATGTCAAGATTTCCACAGACCCTCTCTCTTACGGAGCAACAGGATGGTGTTGATTCTGTTCACAGGGGGTTGCAAAACTCAAAAGAACACCGCACCCGTTCTTGATGACCTGCCTACCCAATCTGAGACCTGGAAACTTCTGGAACAGCTGTTGGAAAAATTTACCTTTACGAATACAGAGATCCCAATGGTTCCTGTAATTTTGTATTTACTCTTTTAGTGACTGTCATAAGAAGTAATTTCCAATCTGTAGATCACACAATTACGTAAAAACAGACCTCGGAATCGGATTCAGGGACCCAAAACTAATCATTTTTAGTCTATCACCTTCACTACCTTTTTTTTTATTTGTAATTGAGATGTCCTTGATCAATACGCTTTTGTATCAAAATGACTTCGATTTCGAGGTACCGGAAAGTTCTACGATTTAATGTTGAAATGTCCTTGATTCGGATTCAGCTGGTAGTTGGTCGGTGCTCAGTTAAAGAGCCCGACTTAAGATCATTTTTTCTCAGCTTATAGTTGGATTATGACAGTCAATATCTTTTTCTTTATTTTATAAATACATCATATATTTTTTAGACCCATCTGGACACAGACGGTTAAGGTATCCAATTGTAGTCCCAAATATATAATTTTATCATCCAACTTTTAATGTCTTCATGTATCAATTTTTTAACAACGTTACGTTTGCGCAAAAACACTACTTCATGTATTTGCAAGTTCACGAAAACAGACTTGATTGACACTGCATTGGCCGAGTCGTGTGTTTGCTCTTCCTTCTAGTCCTTGACTCCGAATATGTATATCGTCCTCAACTAATAAGGAAAGTACTTCGTATAGTTGCATCACTATTACCAAAAGCACTTTGCCTAAAACATAATCAAGTAGGCAGAGATTTCATGTATTCAAGAATTCATGAAATTCATAGGATAATTTCGCCTTAGCAACTACTGGACTTTCGCTATGGGACATGGAATTCTTCCACTGGAATTCTACATGTCATCAAAGGATTCATCAACTCTGTCTGGGCCAGGACTGAGATCGAAGGGAGCCTATAATTTCATGTTTAAAACTCAAAAATAAAAAGTGAAAAAAAAAAAATATATGCAACTTTTCATTAAAATATTTATGAATCGTCAAGTAAGCATTGATACGTTTGTCACTGACGACAGGCAGGACATGTCAAATTCAATTGCATCAGTGATTTTGGATGGAAATTCATCGTTGATTCATCAACAACACCACCGTTGATGAATAACTGATGAATGGTACTGCAGGGCCCATTCTATTGAACAATCAATATTATGGGACATGGAATTCTTCTCGTTACGTTCTGCACGAAACTATTGCAGGCACTCGACCGACCGACCACACTCCCGTAAAAGCTCACACATATGTAAAACGCGCACACACGTTCACATGCACACACACACACGGGGCACACAGAAAAAAAGGCGAGCGTTTCGCTTTTGCTGCGCATTTCCTCGTATAGTCGGGACCAACAACAACTACACAAGCATCTCAAGCTACTTATATTATATAACCAAATGTTCAGTGGGCTTACCAGAGTTGTCTCAATGGGTGATGGCTGCTTTCTGGTGAGCTGTGCCCTTGGATGGCCTGGGAAACAAGCAATCAAGCGACGATGTGAACACCTCAAAAGTTGACGATGAAATGAACGAACAATGTCCGCCGTTACGCTCTCTTCGGCTTTTGGCTAGCACCACCACCGGGGAACACTCCCGCGTACAGCCGAGCTCCGCTCACACACAGAAGGAGTTCGTGTGCGAGAGCACACGTACAGGCACACCGACACGGAAGGCGAATTGAATTCGCCGGAAATATCGCGGATCGCAAATATCGCGGACACGATGGTTCTGTACACTTATCTGTAATCGAAAGTTTTTCTTTTTTTAGTTTGGAAAAGTTTTTCTTTTTTTAGTTTGGAAAAGTTTTTCTTTTTTTAGTTTGGAATAGTTTTTTTTTTTTCGCACGATTCCTTGAGGTCTGTTCGGTTTCACTGGTAAAACTTTTATGTGAAAATTTATTGATGTACAAGTACCACAATAACTGTCACAGTGCAGGTACTTTCAGAGGAGCTAATCGATAGTAAGCACGACTGCTATCGATATGATCGTGATGGCAAAACGGAGGGGCTGATAACTAACGGAATCTGTTTGGTTTGTTAGATGTATGCGAGCAGCGCACAAGCACACTTCTGTGTGATTAACGGAGGACAACTAAATTAATTAATTAATTAAAACGGGTGAGTATATGAAAGTACGCCGAATTTCTTCAATTTAATATTTAAGGCCTAATTTAATTTTATTTTAAATAGATTTGGCCATTTGTATGGCATATATGTAACTTTTAGTAGCGAACGAGAGATTTATTTTTAGCTGCACTCTGAGAGAGCACCGCTAAGAGAGCGTCCGCTTTTCAAGATCCCAGAGAGACGCAACTGATCATCTTACGAGCCCTGGAATAAGCCCATGAAACTTTATAATAATTAACAAAACAGCTTTTTATTGATGTATCGACTATAGAATTAAGTACACAAATTATATCGCTAAGAAGGTTGTGTGTAAGGGAGCGACCGCGGCGAGGAGACGGAAGTCTACTCCGTACTGCCGCACCGCCGACCCCTTTTCCTAGGACTAAGTACGATTAAGCGAAATAAAAAAAATTAATAATAGTACGAATTAAGGCAATAAAAAAAAAAACAGAGTACTAATAGCTAACCTACAGTCTACTGCTCTCGGCCCCGTTCTGTCGCGCCGATGGAGGAGCCTGCTGGGCAGACTTGTCGTAACCATTGCTGGACATCTGCAGATGCTGCGGCAGCTGGGCAGGACGTCCGTTGGAGGGCAGGGTCTCGTCCACAGAGAACACGGAGTTGTCGTGTCCGTGCATGTGACGGGCATTGAGCACGGCGTCCGGATGGCTCTTCGGCGACTCTGACTCCACCGAGTCATCAGCTGTCTTGCCGTCCAGCAGGAAGCACGTGATGAAGAAGAGTATGGAGCCTAGAAAAAACAAAAAGGAAGAAATCATTACAATGCTCACTCTCTGGGCAGCGCCATTCTCCACTTACTGATGCCATAGAAGCCGGCGTAGAAGATCATGATCGATCCGCGGTAGCCCAGAACCTTGGCCACCGGATCCACCAGAATGGGCAGATTGCCGCCAATGTTGTTCATCACAAACAAGAAGACACCGATGGTCGAGGACCTAACCCGCAGCGGTACAATCTCCACCACAATGGCGAAGACAATACCAAACCACATCTCGGCAAAGAAGTAGCTCAGGCCCAGCGTGATCATGGCCCACAGGGGATCAAAGTACACCGATCCAAAGGCCGGCAGTGTGGCAATCAGCTGGCTGACGGCCAGGACAAATGCTCTCGACCGGATGCCCATCTTGGCAACGATCTTGTCGGACACAATGCCGCCAACGACGACACCCACACTGCCAATGCCGATGGTGACACCGAACAGCCACCAGCCCAGATCCACGTCCGGGAAGTAGGTGTTGTAGTACAGGTCAGCGTTGTAGGCAAAGGTCATGCCGCCGCAATGCCGGATCGAGGCGGCTATCATGAGCATGATCATCGCCGGGCTCTTGATCACCTGCCACAGGCTCACCGGCTTTCCGCTGGCCGTCTGCCGGTCGCCCTCGCCAATGGCCTTGCGCTCCGGCTCCCGCAGCGTGGTACCCGTTAGCCCGGCCACAATCACGGTCAGCACACCGGCGCCCAAATAACACACACGCCATCCCAGATCCCAGAAGTTCAGCTTGGTGATGTAGCGGCCAACGGGGAAGGCAATGCCATAGCCACCGTAGATGCCCCAGTTGAAGATGGCCATGACCAAGGCACGCTTATCCTCGGGAAAGATGTCGGACATGATGCCCGTGGCCAGGGGATTGCAGCCCGATTCGCCGGCTGCCATGACCATGCGCAGCAAAACCAGTTGCCAGTACTCCTTGACGGTGCCCTGGAGGATCATGGCGATGCCAAAGATCACCGTGCAGACGGTCAGCATCTTGACGCGATTGTATTTGTCGGCAGCGAAGCCCATGAAGACCCCGGCAATGGTGAAGATCAGGATGAAGGTGGGACCGGCCAGAATCTGGTAGTCGATGCCCAGACCATTGTAGTTCCATTCGCAGTAACCGGTTCCGTTAAAGTCCAGGGCATAGCAGCTGGACTCGTTGCCCACCGCCGAGCACTGGGTGGGCAGCTCGTGGCGATTGAACATGGAGTTGTTCTGCTGGCAGGCATGGTCACCATAGTCCAGCTCGATGGCCGTCTGCTTGGAGGTCACGCCGATCAGATAGTGTCCCAGCTCGCCCAGGATATACCCAATGGTGAGTATGGCCAGGACGTAGGAGTTGTAGAAACCGCTCAGCTTCTCCAGAATCGGTATCATCTTGACTGTCGTGGTGCCCGTGTGACTGCAAAGAGATAAGATGGGGGGAAACGAAGCCGTGTGTGTGCTCTGATTAGTCTCTCTTTGGCATTTCCATACCCCCAACAAGAAGATAAACGAACTACTGACTACATTTTTCTCATTTGTACGGTGGAAAATGATAATCAAGCGCCGCGACATAATGACAAATAATTTAAGAGCTCTCAATTAATGAGTCTCCGGGCTGCCACAGAGAGTGAGCGATGGCCGCAGGTCACCTGCATCCGAGCTGCTGTTGTGTCGTGACTGGAATTTCGAAAGGAACCCGGTCTGGGACGACAACCAACCCCATAATTCTCCCTCGCAGCGGAATGAAAGTGAAGGCAATTACGTGTACGTGATGTGGAGGGGCGAGATCTATCCCTAGGTTAAGTCCAACGAAAAGTTGTTAGCAACTCCACAAGAAATGTGAGCTCTAGACAAAGGGTAAATAATCCTTATTTCGAAGTGTTCTTCAATAGACTTGTGCAGATTTGTTAATCTAGTAAAAAGTAACACAACACAATTTTCCTAATTAAAATTAATGCTTCTTTGGCAGAGTTATGATTTTTTTAGAATTTTAGAATTTGATTTGACCCAAAAAAAAGTGTTTTAAGGGGTTAAAATGGTCAAAATTTTAACAAAATTTATTTTTTTAAATAAAAGTTATTCGTTAACTTTTATTTTCAAATTTTTAATTTTTAATTTTGAAAGTATAAATTAAAGAATAAATTTAATTAAAATTTCAAAATAAGAAGTTATTTGTCAATTTCTTACTTTACCCATAACTTTTATTGGCTTTGCCTCCTCTCAAGTGCTTCAATTTGTATTTTTCTTTTTAGTTACCTTCCTTCTTGGCTGGCGGTAAATTAATTTTTGGCAAACCGCCATTAGCCAAGCTCCAAAGACAATCATTGTTCGCCGAGCTAAACCGGCAACAGGTCTAGTAGGCTGAGGCTGATTTGGCTTGCCCCGCCAACATGCCTACCTCCGAAATTCCTTTAATCAATCAAAGTTAATTTGCTTTTGCTGTCTGGGGTCTCCCCTTTTATTTTTATATATATTTTTTTTTGGCCAAGTCTTACAATTGTTGCGCTGTCAAAAGCCGCCAAGGTCGGGCCCAAGAATGGCTGAGAACATTATTGCCAAATAGACGGATATGCGGTAGGCGAACAAAGGTCTCAAGAATGCGGATGCTCGGACCCAAGCCAGGTGCTATTGACCATGTATATGTATACTCTATTGACCATTTAGGCGGGGGTCTGTATGGTGTGAGGTATTGATTCACGATCGTGAATCAAATTTGGAGTGCTTCGCTGTCGACTAATGTTCAGTGCAATTTTAAATAATAATAGCCATTAGTCTAGGCCCCCATTGTAGGCCCCCTCCTGGCCTTGATCAGTGACAGTTATGGAGCCATAAATATGAGCATCACCTGAGCTTAAGCCGTGTTAAGGCACGTGAGTCTGGCCGTTGTCGTTGTCTCATATGCAGATTCGTTGTAGGAAGCTAAGCATTATTAGTGTGCGGTTGTTGACGCCCTGAGGCGACCTTGACATTGGCTTGACTGACTAGGAAGCCAGAGATCAATCGATTCTTATGGAAATCGAAATCAAACGCCAACTCGCAGAGCATTGCAGCAAAGCCTTAGCCTTGGCTTTGGCCATGCATTACATCCGTCAGTGCGTGAGGTTTACAGCTCGTTTTTGATTTTTTTATTTCCAGTTCAATGCCAAGGCGCCACGCGTAATAGACCAAACCGGACCTGGCCATAGACGTGACTTGCCTCGACTCCTTGGTATCGAAAAGCCCAGCTCATTCGAGCATTAAATTTAAGTGCACTCGCAGCAATAAACCTGTGGCAAAATTGGAATTGTTGCAAGCATAAAACTGCAATGATTTGCATTTAATTATGGCCAAAACTAGACCTTAGCCAAAGGGATTAGACTTAATCCACTGTGGCGAGTTATGAGCCATGGAAGAGTTTAAAAACGTCTAAGCCTCAGAGAGAATGTCAAAGCCAGGCCTGGGCTTACAGCATCGAGACTGGGCCTATATGTTCGTGACAAGATTAGACCAAGAACGGTCAGGCTTGGCTGCCTCGAATGGAGAGGCGAGGGAGGAGAGAGACTGTAGATCCAAGACAACGACTAAGGTGTGCGAATACCCAAATACCCTTGTTACCAACTTGAAAAGAAACCTTAACTATAAACCTATCAATAGACTTTTCCACCTGGGATCGTAAAAATGTATCAAACTTAACAAAGTAACTTTTATTTTCAAATTGAAAACGGGTTTTGAAACGTAGAATAATTCATATATAATTTCAGACGTTAAATGAAGTAACAGATTCGTTTGATTGTGCAAATACCCTGCCCAGTCTGTCTAGCCCAGCTCAGCTCTCCGATTCGATTGGCTCTCGCCCCTCTAATAGGCCCCCTTTTAAGTTGTCGCACAAAGCACTTTGACAGACAGACAGACGGACAGATGGACAGACAAAGCGGCACTCAAGCATGCCCATATTCCACATTACACATTTTACAATTGTATTAACCTGGCCAAGAGCTGTAGCTCGACAGCTAGCCGCCAGCCGCCAGCCGTTGCAACCGCATTCAAGGTCAACTTAGACTCGGATTCTTGGATGCTGATTTTAATAAATTGTTCATAAATATTGTTTAATTTATTGGCCAAGTCCCAGACCCGGCCAGGTGTTGTGTCTCGCCCGCAATTAGCAGTTACTTAGCCGGAGCCTCAGAGTGGGCGGCTGGATCTTTAGGGCTTTGCGTGACCACCTTGACATCGACATTTACCTTTGCCTCCAAAGTCTAACGGTGAGAAAACGGTGTTTACACAGGTAACGCCCCTCTGTGGAACAACAAACAAACAAATGAAGACATCCAACCAGATGGTTGAGTGTGGTCAGTTAGCAGTCGCTAAGTGACATCACATGGTGGAGCCCAAGGTGAGAAGAGCTTGCAGCCGGATGTGTTTTGTGGATCCAGGATTGCATAAGGCTGAAGAAACTGGAGCAAATCAATGGGAAATGATAAACCCAGGTGAGCTTAGGTAATAGTTTAAGATAAACTTGAGCTTCAAATTTTATTTTATTAATTTAATTTAATTATTATCCAAGAAGTTTCAGGGGAGTGCAGATGAGGGAGGATCAGTTTGGACAGGAAGATCGTTCATCATGACAAAGTTACAGATAAACTAAAGTGAATCAGTTGCCAGGTGTTCCGGTAATGACTTGGCACCTGGCAACTGGGTAGCAGGTGGTGCTGATGAACGGGGGGGTGGGGGCGAGGGTGTCACCGATTCCGATACCGATCACAGCCAATGCAAATGTCATGTACCGGGGGAATCGTGGCCACGTGGAATCGGTTTAGCTTCCCCCGCTCTTGACCAAGGGTTGGCATAGTTGTAGAATGGAAATATTATATATAATTTAATGCGGGGCATTATAAGCCGGCTGGTCAAGCAAGTCCCAAGATCATCATCATCAGACTTTTGCTCTCGAGTGTGTGGCTTCGGAAAAAGATGACTGACTATACAGTCCGTATAACCCGAATTACGGGTAATTACGTAGCCTCAGCTTGTTCGACAAATGCAAATCAAGCGGGGAATATATGTATATATATTACGTGCTGGGGATACGACCACGGAGATACCTCTCTCCAACCGATCAAAGGTCTCATTACCAACCAAAACTCTCCTACCCAGTGAGTGGCTTTGCTAATTATATTTAATTATTGTTTTAGAATTCCTGGATATAGTTTAGGGCCATAAATAAACCATTTATATTGCTCGGAAATCGTAACAAGTGCATAAGTGCCGATATATGTACATGTCTCTTAAATGCCAGATGGTCGGCTATAATATCCTACAGATATATAGACGTAATTTACGTTTACGGCATAATTAGCGATCGAACAATTAGGTAATTCTTGATACACTAGAATCTAGAGTTATCAATTAAAGTGATTTATCCGCAACACCTGGAGCAACCTTTCTAATTGTTTAAACTAATGCGTAGACAATTCCCATTCCCTTTTGCTATTTATGGTTAAAAAAAATACTCCAAGAAATTATCTCAAAGGTTAGGG
>JAEIIL010023574.1:0-13946 GCA_018905715.1 Drosophila lini | reverse complement strand
CATACATATTTTTAATGTTGGATAAACCCTAAAATTATAAAATTAATAAATAAATTATATAGAAAACATAATAAATATATTAAAAGTATAGGTAATATAGTTTAATTTCAAATAAAAACTTGAGAAACCTATTTTCAAAGCCCTTTTAAATTGATTTCCATTTCTTAAACCATTTTAATAAATTAAAAATATATACTATTTATCAAAACAAAATTTAAAACCTTTTTTTATTTAATGACAAATTCCCAGCTAATATTTATCCCAAAATTATATTTAAAATTTTTCAAGTGCAGCCAAATGAAATGCGAGGCAAGGCGCTCGCTCAAATTACATTTTAATGAGTCCCACAACCAAAGGGGATGAATGGCTAGGGGCCAGGGGGAGCAGGTCCGAGTTCTTGGCTAGCAAAAATCAAACTACAGGCTGACCTCACCACGGAAACGGGAAACACTCGAACTTGGGACAGCCGGAGAGCTGGAGAGACGGCCATTCGATGCGCCTTTCAACGCCATAAAACATAAACCGATCGTCCGAGAAGTGCAGTTTATGAATCTGTTTATGATGTACGAGGAGGCTAATGAAAGCGCCACAGCAGGCGCCAAATTGGGTCAGGACCGCCTGCGGTTCGGCTTCTCGGCGGCTCGGTAGATCCAAACCTGGAGCTGTGGAGCCCCGTGAGCCTGTATTGACATTCAATTCGAAATAAATCAGAGTTTACGACTTCCAGCAGAGAGCCAACGACTTCATCGCAGTCACTTCCCACTTTAGGCTCGGCGGGCAAAGGCACTGAGGAAAAAGTTTGCTATAAAAAGAGTCCTGCGGTGATATATATTATAAAAAAAATATTAAATTTATAAAGTAAATATTTTACATTTCGGAAAAGGGAATGATCATTTTCAATATCAACAATTTCTATTCTGTAAAAAAAATAGTGCTGTTGTAAGGTATTATTCCTTTGAAAACTTTGTTTTTAATTTAAAATCATTGCAATACTTAGTTTAAATATTTCTTTCTCTGCATTGCCAGATGCAGGCGGCCTCCTTCAAAGATCAACGCTGGTGGCTACGGCTCCAAGCTCTCGACAGTTGGCTCTCGCATCCCCGGCGTTAATTGGCAGCACCGACACTGGTCGGAGGCCAATAAATTTTCAGGCCAACACGGCTCCTCCAGCTTCTCGCCTAACCCCGTGTTGATGTATTCATTGAATTCTAGGATCAAACGGTGGCTCCATCCGGCGCTGGGATCTCCGGGGCAGAAATGCCAACTGCGCCAATTAGCCACCGAAACACAAAGGCCGGAAAATGGCAGCCGTGGATGAGGGGGAGAGGTGCAAACTGGTTGGCGCGTTGGCCAGGAATTTCGATTGAGTTTTCAGCCATTGAATGTTGATGGCTTCATTGCGCTGAGATTGGTAAATTATTTTACTTAATTTTAGTTAATTTTAGTTAATTTTGTTGAGTGGTTTTAAAGAAGTAAATGTTGGGTAAGTGAATTCTTACAAAATAAAAGTAATGTAAGTAAAAGAATGATTTCTTGATGTGTTAAAATGTAATAAGAAATATAAAGAACTAGGACTTTTATGGTCTGAAAAGCATTTAGTGCTTTCAGGTCTATAGATATATCTAATGTTAAAGTGTCCTTTATAAATAATATTTCAGCCATTTCAATGAGCTTTAAATCTTCTTCGCAATGGCATCCCCTTGGAAAATCCCCCCCACCGATTGCTTCACCAATTTCACACTTTGGGAAACCTTTTAAGCAGCGTCACTCAAAAGGAACAACAAAACAATATAAACAAAAAACACCAACAAAAACCTCGAAAAAAAACATCAAAAAACTTAAAAACGACCGAAGAATGAAATGAAATGTTTGGAAATTTGAAAATAATTGTTGACACTTTATTATTGTTGTTGTTGCGACGTAACAAGTGTCTCTCTGGCCCCCGCCCCCTTTGGCTGCACATGCGCAGGCCCGAAAAACTTCCGGCACAACAACAACAACAGCCGCATGTAAATGGGGAAAAATTTAGTTGTGTCACATTAAAAAGCAATTATCACCTTAAATTAACCGACAGAGTTGCGCCCCGCCAGTCGCTCAGCCATCGAAATATTCAAATTGCCGACACCGACATTTTTTCTAATGACTTTCCAAAAAAAAAAAAAAAAAAAAAAAAAGGAGCCACAAAAACTGGAAGCTCAACAAATTAACTTGTTGCTATTTTCAATTGGGCGCCTTCGGTTCGGTGGAGTTTGGTTATATTTTTCGGAATTTTCGGGAGGTTTCAAACGGCTGCGCTTTTAATTCGTTTTAAATTATTTTGAGGCTTTGGAAAAGGGTACTTGGCTACCGTCCTAAGGTAGGGTTTAATTTAGCATAGAATAGGGTGCCCGTAGGTGGGGGTTTTTGACCTGACCTAAGTGCTTAGGGTACTTGCTTATAGAGTGGTAAAAAGTATAAAAAACTGAAATGTATATAAATTTACTAAGGTAAAAGAGCACTCTAGTTCTTCATAAAGAAATTAATTTTTTACATTTTATATATTTTGTATCAATCTTCTTTCCTTCGACCCACTGTGCCTGGATTTCGACACACACAAAAACAAAATGAAAACTTTTACCCTGTTTTGACGGAAACATTTGTCAGCGATTTTCCACGCGCTCGCTGGAAAACATTCGAACAATTTAATTAGAATCACCTAAGCCCAACGCTATCCATCCGCTCATCCGCAGACCCGCGGCAAATTATCATGTGGGGGGGACAAAGAAAAAAACCGCATCCAGTGTGATTTTTAGGCGCAGCATGTGTGACATTTGTCGCCTCCATTGTCGGCCTTACATCACCATCGGCAGCAGCAATTACAGAAAAGGTTTAGGCTACAACTGGAGCAGTTTCACCAGCATCAGCAGGAAGAGGCTCTCGGCAAGGGTGAACCACCAGGGTGGCTGCGTCTTCCTTGCGGTGACACTTTGCTGGGGTTGAGGCAATGGTTGCCAGGCTTGGGAGAAGATCTCCTCGTGGAGATGACATTGCTGGTGCTGGAGCGAGAGTCCTGTCTGCCTGCCTTCATTCTCCTGGAGGGGCAGGCAGAGCAGCAGCAGGAGTATCCACCAAGATCTTTGCGTGAGTTCTATGATCATGGATACCAAAAGGAAAGTTTCACTATAAATTGGTCTTGTAGGTTCTGTATTTATTTTAAAATTTGGCAACTCCTCCAAAAATATGGCAAGGGTTGCTTTGATTTAAGATGTTTTTAAGGTGAGAAAATAAAAGACTTAGGCAACAAACTTAATCTGCAAAAAAACTATGAATTTTGAATAGAATATAAAATATTTCTGTAAATATTTATTTTCTCTCCACGAAATTATTAAAGTTTGTGTTCTTTTTAAAGAAAATTTAAAGCCGAGAAAAGGTGTCCATATATATAGGAGCTGCACAATTAATTAACAAAGGCTGCGGCCGAGAGATGAGGGGCTGTGCCAGCTTCCCCTCTCTCATCCTTTTGTTAGCCAGTGATATGATTTATACTGTCTCCCTGGCCGGCGCCACAGCCAGAATCCTCAGCATCGGGCGGTGTCTTTAATGTCTCAGAACGGGGAACTGGAAACTAAGAAACTAAGAACCCAGAACTCGGCTTAATTCCCTCTGTGCGTGAGAGGAGACTAAGGATGATGCTGATGATGATGAGAGGCGGCTGCGCTTTTAATTCCACGACTCACGGTTGAGTTTCAGTTTCAGTTTTTCGGAAATCTGCATCGACTTTGACTTTTCACACTTTTCGCCCTTCCTTCCGTCCGATACGCTCCAATTTGGAGAGCAACACCCCCGCTGATCTGGGCCAGCATTAAAAAGAGATTTTGCCCGAGTTGGCTAATTATATTTTGGTAACACTTGCGAACCCTTGACTCGCCTCGACTCGAGTCCCGAGTCCCCTGGCCTACCTGGGTGGGTGGTGTCGTGGCCTAATGAGCTGCTCTGCCCGCTCCGCAGGAAGGAACGGATTACGGCGAACGGATTCTACGGATTTGGCTAATCCAAGGTCGCTGCCTAGCGCCGGCTCAGAGCTCGCCTCGCCTCAATTGGATTCGCATTCGCAATGGGACTACGCTGCGGATGCGGATGCGAGTGCGGATTCGGGTTAGAGCGGCGAGAACTGGGCCACTGAGTTTATGGCCCGATGCAAATGAGGCCTAAGCTCACAAGTCAGCTAACGGTGCCGCCGCTGCTTCTCTCCATCTTGCAACTTCCATCTCCGATCTGCGCTGCCTGATCCCCGATGCAGTGCAGCACAGCACCGCACAGCACAGCACAGCACAGCAGCAACGCCCCCTGGTAGATCGCTCCGGGTTGTCCGCGTCCAAGCATCTATCAAGCAAGTGGCGGAGGAGGGGCAGCAGCCGCCGCAGCCGAGATGCGAGCCATGTTCCCGGGTATTATAAAGTGCATTGTGGCTACCAGTTAAGTGCATGTTGCTGGCCAGAGGGTTCGGCAGACGGAGCGCTGTAGCTGTAGCTGTAGCTCGAGCTGGTGGAGCCCAGCCTCGGTAGGTGTGTAAACTATGTTGCTGCCGCTGCTGCTGCTTCATGTTGCTGCGACTGTTGCTGTTTCTGCCGCTGCCAAGCCAGCAGTCAGCAGAGCCAACCCATCAACAGCCAAATCGCCACGGGGTAGGACCTTTTTCTTAGCTTTTTTCCAGAGTCAGATACCCTAAACAGAGAGGGGTATGTTTGCTATATGATATTGATATTTAAACTAAAAGATATTTAATTAAAAAAAAGGGAATTAGTATCTTATATGAGGGATCTCTTTAAGTTTAAATTACCAGGAATATTCCCTCAAAGGTCAAGTAATAAAATAATATTTAAATAATAATTTCTAATACATTTTTTTATTTATAGAGTCTACTAGACTTCGACCATTAGGATCTTTCTTCCTTCTCATTTTTGTTTGATGTCCATTTGGTGTGTTCTTGGCGGGATGGCGGACAAACCGAGTGGGCGCGTTCCCGTCCACATCCAGGTCCACGTCCATGTCCGCGTCCACATTCACGTTCACCTGACGCTTGCTGATTCCGCGGCTGATGCTGTTCGCTGCTGCAGTAGAACAGCTTCTGTTTTAGCCTGGCAAACGGCAAACTGGCTCGGCTGGGGCTCCATTCATGAGGCCGCTGCCGAAGCTGGGCCTGGCTGGCAACAAGTTACCAAGCTATAATTACTGCATCCATGTCGCTGCGAGTTGCTACTTCATAAATTAGCATGCTGCTGGTGCCGCGTCGAGCCGAGCCTCTGATGTTGCTGCTGCTGTTGCTGCTGCTGCTGCTGCAGTTGCTCCAGTCCAAAGCGGTCAGCGCTTTGTCATTGCCAGAAAACTTAGGTCTAGAATGGCGCGTTTTCCAAGGAAACCGAAGGCCCAAAAGCACAAATCACAAATCACACGGCAAGCATTAGGCTTCCGTGTGCTGTCTCTCTGGCCAGGAGTTGGAGTTGGAGCTGGGCCCCAGACGAGGTCGTTCCCCGCCTCCGGGCAGGCTCCAGCCTCCTCATCCTCGTGCGCTCATCCTTTTTCTGTTTCTGCTTCTTCCCTTGGAGAATTCCTTGAAACAACGAAACGCCCTCCGCATCTCGCATCCTCTCCTGCGCCCCTCCTCTCTACCTCCTTGTTAGGCTCTTGCTTGACCCACAAACAATTTGTTTTTGCATTTCGCTGGCGGGGACGCGAACCTCGGAACCCCAGACCATGATAGCTGTAGCCACCACCCCAAATCCACAAAAAAAAGAGGGGAAAAAACTGGCTCTCGACATCATTATCACTGCGATCACTGCGTGGCCCCTTGCGTGTCTCTCTGACTTTGCTCGTCTCAAGGTTTCGATTTCAGGAAATCAATCTTGTTTTGGCACACGAAATACGGAATACCAAAAAAAAATACCGAAATCATTAGCCGACGAGGTCGGTCTCCCCATCTCCCAGAGAGACGGGAAGACAGGAGCTGCCCGATGACCCCAGGCGAGGATGGAGCCCGGCTTCTTCCGAATGAATGGTGGGGACCCCGTTCCAAGTCGGATGCTGATGATGTGCCTCTGACTCGGAGTCGGACTCGAGCTCGGACTGTGGCTGTAGCCTGGCCCCGGGGCAGCAACTCGTAAGCGTTTCTGAAGACCTCCAGTGCAGCACGCGATTTATATACGACACCCAGGAAACGGGGCCCGCCCTTCTTCGCCCATCGCCCATTGCCCATTTGCCCCTCGTGAGTGCCCTATAAATCCCTGAAAACGAAAAACAAAAGGCCCCTAAAACGCAACTTCCACTCATTAATGGCCTCACTCGCAGTCTCTCCTATGGGATCGATGAAAAATGTGGTTTTAATTGGGATTAGGCCAGGCCAAAAACAACTTACTCGTGGCTGGAGTGTTTGAAATGCTAATAAAAGATAGATTTATCATCCTATTCCGGCTGCGACTGCGGCAGGCGCTACCAGAATGATTACAGCAAATACTCATAGTCAACGGCAGCTCGAGTCCATGGAGTCCCAGAGGGTAACATCTTCTTCACCAGCGTCCGCTGCAACTCCGAAAAAAGCGCTGCATCATGACGAGGGTTCCTCAAGAAGCCGGGGCAGGAGGAGCTGGAGCAACCAGAGGAGGGGTTGTACACCAGCGACAGGCCAAGCACTTGCGTGTGTCACTGCGGTGACGCTCAAGTAGTCGACTGGCTCCGGCTCCAGCTCTAAATCCAGCTACAGCTTCAGCTCCAGCAGCAACGAGAGGCTGAAAGCCAAAGGCAGAGCCACCTGATCATGTTGGGTTAAAGGTGTCTCTAGGACACTGTGAGAAAATATGCTAGGCTAGGCGAAGGAAATATATTTAGAAACATTTATTGAAAGAGTCTATTTTCCTTCCTGAGTTTGACTAAAATTATTCAAAAAATGTAAAATAGTAGAGCTACATTGGAAGATTTTATCTTATTTTAAACCCCTTTTTCTAGTAATTTCAATCCCTCAAAAATTCTCTCAATAAACTGAAATATATAAATTTCCTTCAGTGTTGACTGAAATGAAAATTAAGTCATCAGGCCCCGGGTTTTGGAGTCGCTTTTGGTGTCTCGGCTAGGTGAAGTAGGTGCTGTAAGTTCCCCAAAATCAAAGCCGAGACAGAGATATATGTTTACGAACCGCCAGCCAGACACTTCTTGATGAGATTTGAGCTCATCAGCCAAGTGTCTGGCGACTGTTTGCTACCTCTGAGTCGCAAGTCGGAGTCGGAGTCAGAGTCTGGCTCTGGGTCCGTCTCTCTCTCCAACTGGCAGATGATGATGAATGGGCCAAGTTGACATATGAGGGTTTTAATCGTCATAGAAAACCTACGCATGCGATGCGAGCATTAAAGTTAGAGACGGAGACAACGGACTGGAAATGGAAATAGAAATCACAGAACAAAAACAGAAACAGTAACAGAAACAGAAAACAGACTTCCTTAATCATCAGCCAAGTGACTGGTTACTGCTGGTTACTGGTGACTCCCACGCCTTGTTATCCTGGGGGAAAACGGGGGAAAGGACAAATTGGCGGCTTCCTTTCAAGCGGCTGAATAAACACTCGACTTTCGAGCCAAATCATCTTCGACGGGTAGGATCAATGGAGAGGAGAGCGCCTCTTTATAAGGATCAAACGGCTTTCAACAAGTTTCAGAGCCTTTTGTTAGGCTCACTTTTTGTTGTTGTGTTATTATTATTCTGTTGCCGAAAAGAAACCAAAGTTGAGCGGCAGCAAATGTCAGTCAAGGGGCATTGATTATGATCATCAAATTATTGAGCGCCCATGGGCAGAGATCTGGAGACTGAAGAGGGGCTGGTCAAAACGCCCCCTTCCGCAACAAAATGCTTTGACCGATGGCGATGAAGACATGTACTATATAGATACATAAAACTGCTGACACAATCGAAGCAATTAAATCGTATGACGCTGCCCGAACGAGACCCAAAACTTAAGTCGATGCAATCGAAGTCCAATGGAAACGGACACGGAGATGGATTCCAAGACGGAGTCGGAGTTCCCCCAATCGAAGTGAAGCCCTCTCGAGGAGGAGCAAGGCAGGCGACGATCTCGACAGCGATAAATTGTTGTTTTCGAGTCTCTTTACAGCCTTAACAGGTGAGAAAATGGGTTCAGTGGTCTGCGCGGACTCTCGAACATGCTGATCTCATGGCCTGTCTTTGGTCTTTGGTCTCTCCCCTGCTCGGCCGGCCATTCATGAGTCCTGTCCCCGTACTTCTAATTCAATTGGGCGATCGTAGGGAGACCTCTCTCCATTTATTTACACAGCTCAGCAAATCTTCACAGTGGATAATTTCACCCATAAATTGAACGCCACTTCCGTTTCGATTGCCCGCTTGCGATAAAGGTTTTTCGATTCAGTTCGGTTTGGCTTTTTGGTCTGATTTTTGGTCGAGGTCATTCATGAATGGATTGCACGGATGGTTGGGGATGGGGGATGAGTGCTCCACTTCGTTCAATCCGATTAATCTTTGTTGGCACTTGAATAATATTTGAAAAAGTTTGGGAAATTTCCAGGGAGATTTAAGAAAGATTGTGTTGTAATTTTCCCTTTAAAATAAAACATAGTATTCTGAGGGGGAAAAACTCATAATTAAACAACAAAGTCAACAATTTCCATGACTCAGGGAGACTTCCATCAACTGGCAGTACCCACTAACTACATATATCAAGTTGAAAACAAGTTCCCGATCTATATCTGTCCGTGCTGGACCCCCCAATCCATTCAGCAGAAAAGCAAAGATCAAAGCAAAATCAATTGCAAAAAAAACCAATTAAATGTAATTACTCTTGATTTGAAAAAAAACGAATGATAACCTGGATATATAGGGATCTGTACCAGGTATATATGCTGTTTTACAGACAACGCAATAGAATTGTTTTCTGATATATTCTCCAGATCCGAGTTTGGGTCTGATTTTCCACGCTGGCAAGGCTAGCGGCAAATTGGCGGCAATTTATTAATTCAAAATGAAAAAAAAATACAACAAAAATACAGAAAAAAAACAAAAAATCGTAGAGAAACGCAAATCCTATTTGTCAATTTATTTGCGCAAGTATGCGTGCGCAATCACCACAAACAACAAGCAACAAATGTCAATTGCTTGAGCAAAATTGCGCATAATTGACATTTTTCCAATTTGCCTCATTCCGTGTGTCCCAGGCAGTCGAGGGTTAAGCGGAGCCGGAGGCCCACAGGTCATTGTTAGAAACTACGAAGAGAACCCCAGCTCCCTCCCTCGCTCCTCGGATTCGGGCTGTCGTCACGCCCTCGGACTATAAAACTGTAAGCGGCAATGATTTAATTTCCCAAATATTGTCAGACATAAATTCAAAGGGAAAACCACAAGGTGGAGGAGGAGGAGAAGGTGATCCTAGACCCGGCCAAGTGTCAAGTGGGCCTTGAAAGAAGTTGCCGCCAAATCAGCGTGCCGGATGGCTGCGACTGCGACTGCGACTGCTTTATGGTTTGTTTAGCGGCCACTCATTAGCCATAGTCCCGACCCTCGTCCTGCGGCCTGGCCGAATGTGTCGCTTTGTGTGGCTGCCACAATTATGAGTCCTTTGTTGCTCAATCTGCCGCAACACTTGTTGCATTGTCCCGGTGCTGTGTGTGTGGGTTTCTTGGGCATTTCCGCTTAAAGGGATTTCACAGCTCATCGATAATCCCATTTGGCAGCAGCTCTGCAACTAGCAACTCCTTTTGTCTAATCTCGGCCAGACAGAAGAGGCGTTGTTGGCTCCCTTGGCTGCTGCCAGCGCTCCCCTAAGGGATTTCCCTTTATTTCGGGGTAAAACTTAAGGCTATTTTGGGTTCTTTTCCACAGTTTTAATTTTGTTTTAAATGGGAGATTTTTGTTTGCTTTATGTAAATTAGTTTTGTTATACAATTCGAGGGTTTTTCAATGGGATCGAATTTTTTACAGAAATATATATCAAATTTAAATTAAATTAAAAATTTTTTAAGATTCTGTGGGAGAAGTGAATAGCCTTAGTAATAGTTTTATTCCCTCAAATTTTTAATTATAAAGCAAATAACTTATTTTAATATATTTCTAAACCTTTTCAAATTCTCAAAGTTAGTTAAATCTCCATCTTTTTTCTAATACCCCCCTCCAAGTAGGTTCCCCAACTCCCCTTCCTTGGCTGCGTGAGATGTCGTCTCTTTGTGTTGTTTTGTTTTGCTGCCTCCGCCGCTGACATTGTCATGATGGCGTCTTGGTAGAAACATTGAAACGGAAACGTAGATGAAACACAAATACACAATGTCTGAGAGACTCTGACAAGTTGGCCCCTTCCGTTGCGAGCCCCGCAACCCCCCTTAGAGCACTGTTTTCTTCCCCCTTTTCCTGCCGTCTGTTAGCCATAGCGTGCGTGGCTTCGACGGCGGCAAAAGTGGCCCCTATCATTATGGCTGTCGTCTTAGCCGAAATTGGTATAGGAGCCATCCATCGCGGATGGATCTCTCTCTCTATCTTTCTTCCAGAATTGGGCGCCGCCGCCACCGCCGTCGCCTAGATTTCTAGGCCTAACTCTTGGGCTTCTTTTCGGCGGAGGAAAAAATTGATTTACGACTTCCGCTGGCAATGAAAATTCACTTTGGTGGTTTTTGGACAGAGCTACTTCGGCTGGAGAGTCTCCTCCTGGACTTGGGCCACGATCTCTAGTCACTGCTCTCGGGTGTTCACTTTTATAGACTCATTTAAGGCGATTATTTAGCAATTTTTTAAGACATTTCTGTCGACGTTATTTTCGCGCACACACTGAGCTCTGGCTCTCTGGCTGTGGCTCTGGATCTGGCTCCTCGCCAGTTAGTGGCGAAATTTATGGCTCAGAAAGTGAATCATTTAAGTTAATGACTTTCAAACGTGTTTCACACTCAAGTGCGAGCGGGAGGGCAACAGCCAGAGCGAGAGCACCGATGCCTGATTGACTTGACTCACTGGCCAAGACAAGTAGCCGCCGTGATTGATAATGCGCTGATTGAATTATGGCCATAAGTGTAATTTGCCCAGTGGCGTAGCCAAAGACATTGTCTGCAGTGTGATTAAAGGGGGTTTTGGGTATATTTTTGGGAGGTATTTTGGGGTAAAATATAGTATAAACTCATGACATAACTTTGTAGTTCTTTAAAAGTAAGCCTTAATATTTTAAAGTTTTATTTACAAATGTATACAGTAGTTTTAATTGATTTTTGAGTTGGTTTTTAATAAGAAAAGCTTTTAAATTGTAGTCCCAGAATGGCTCTTGTATGCCCTAGACTTTATTTATTAATTAATTTCATAGAGATAGAGATATGTCATGAAACATTTTCAGTTCAACCTTAAACGAATTTCTAATAAGAAAAGAATATTCTAAATATTTTGTAATAAAAATTCAACGTTTTATTCATTCAATAAATATAATTCTTTGTCTCCATATTACACACATTTCTTGAAACAAATTTTATAAACATTTTCCCTTCTATACCTACGCCCTTGGTTTCGGATGAAGGCTTTTTGATGAATACCTAAGCCAAGCTACCTTCCTAGGTCTAGGCCACCTTTTTCCGCCAAAACAACAGATCTCTCAAATGGAAGTAGTCGGAATTTGTCTGCCCGGCCTGGGGGCGTTTTTGGGGTTTTATTTTCAGTTTCCCTTTGCGGTTCTCCGTTTTGTCTTCTCAGTTTCTTTTATTTTTGCTTTTTGGCGGCAAATCAAACCGAGTTTATGAAATTGGCAAATTGGCTTGGCGGCGGCAAACCAAAAAGAGTTTGATGGACGACCCAGCTCTGGACAGAGGAATCGCAGCCGCAGTCCCTGTCTCAATCCCAAACCCAAACCCAAGCCCAAGTCCAGTCCCATTTCCAAACTCAATCCTCGGTCTATGCGTGCCAAAGCGCCAATGGCGTTTTAATTTGAAGTCAAAGCTGAGACTGCGGCGTTTATGAGCCGCTCTCTGGCGTTGACTTTTATTTATTTAATGTTTCGTCTCTCGTATTTAGTTCTTTATTATTTTATTTGGCTTTTCCTGTGCGCTGGCTGGGTCCGGGACCTGTTGCCGGCTACCTGCGAGGAGCAGGGAGAACGATGCAAAACTGGATTAAGTCCCTTTTACGCCCTAATCCCTGGACTTGATCTGCCCAAGAGGGAGACAGGGCGAGAGCTGCTGAGTCCTTGCTGAGACATGGCGCCAGTCAGTCAATCGTGGCCATTGTCCCTGGGCGAGCACTAATAGGATCAGCAATGCTGTCTGAGCCCTGGCGTGAAGTCAGCAAATGTTGTTTATTTTGGACAAAGCAAAAGGGGTTGACCCCTGACCTCTACTAGGGCCAGTCCAGCCCACTTAGCAGCTACACTTAGGGAAATTCGGTAAGAGTTATTCAAGATTTGTACAGGATTTGATTGAAAGGCAGACTCTTAGAGGAGAAAATTTAAAATTAAGTCTAGCTCAGAGCTTACCATCCTGCTTATTTTTCCTAAATTTTAAAACTTTAATTTATTTTTTAAATTATTATTCAATTTAGTCTTACCATTTTCACCAATTTCTTCAAGTGTACTCCTTAATACCTACTCACAGCTCCTAACTGCATCCACTCCTCCTCGTAGGTGTCTCTGTGTTTATTTATTTTGAATGGAACTCAGCTTGGACTCTCTGTTCTGGCTCTCCGCCTTTCTTTTGTCCCAAAAACACTGCCAAAAACAGAGTGTAAGTCACTGCCGCCTGATCTCTAACTGATGGATGATTCAACAAAAAGCAGTAAGGCCTTAATGGTTACCGAAAAAGTTCGCATCGATGCTGATGGGAAAAATGTGCAAACAATGAAAAAGCCGCCCAGAAAGGCACAAAAGCTCTCCAGAATCGAGCGGAGAAATCAAGACACACACACCGCTTGGGCGAGTGTGTGTCTCTGTCGAGTGTGTGTAAGTACTGATCTGGCCATCATTATGGCTTCGATAGCAATTATCCGCTACCGTTTAATTGCGAGCTGCGGCGATTTTGTGGGCCGTTGCTGGCTGATTTTTCACACGCATTCGCAGGTGGGCAGCTCCACCTGTGTTGCCGCCGCCTCCCCCTCGCGATGCCTGTGCCCGTGGCCTGTGAATGCTGTCATGTGTCTAATGAGAGTCGCCCCGCGTTGGCCCAGTTCAGAACTTGGGCCGAAGTTCGCGTTCTCTTTGTGTAATTTGCACACTTGCATGGGCATTTTTCCTTGCACCGATTTTCCGCCGCCGCTTTTCCAGTGCACTCCGATGGACAGAGGGAAACTTTGGCTGTAATTTGCATATGGAACTTTTTAAATCATACTGCGCGAAAGTTCTGCCATCACACCTGTGCTTACGTCGGGAATTCGGTGTAGGAGGAGGAGGAGGAGCACCTGTCTTAATGGACACATTTATCAAGGTAATAGTTTGGGATGGTCAGGTATTTCTCAGGGAGATTGCTTACCTCAGGGAGAAGCCGCAAAACAACATTATTTTTAGAGCTTGCTGACTTTTTATTTATTTAGTACGTTTTAAATTTTAAAATTATTCACCCAAAAATTAGATTATATTTCTGCTTTTCCAGGTAATAATATTGTATTGTAAATTCTCTCCAAATGTGTGTAAATATATTTGTATTAATAGTTTGTAAGATGTATTAATAAAGAATTTTGCTAATTGCATCTTGAGTCGATGGAACATACACTTCGATTTTTTTATCTTGCGTTTTCCCTTAGATTTTCCTCTCATTTTAATTATTAATTCCAATACTTTATGTTAAAATGCGGAATATTTTCCCTTTGGCAGATGGGCGCCATGAAAATGAATTAAAAAGAAATGCTTCCAGGCCAACCAGCAAACGAGGCGAGTCATCTCATCGAGTGGACAGACGCGATCACTTAATTACCTGTGCGAACTTTCCGGCGTAGGAAAGCCG
>JAEIIL010023572.1:0-23088 GCA_018905715.1 Drosophila lini | reverse complement strand
AAAACCATGACCGTTGGCTTTATGGTTTTTATGTAATATTAGCTGAAAGTCGACCAATTTACCCATTTTTTTTTTGTAAGATGCAAAAAAAGAAAGTTCAACTTTGAATGCTCAAATCTTCTAAAAAAAAAAAAAAAAAATCTTAAAATT
The DNA here is from genome assembly GCA_018905715.1 of Drosophila lini. Classification (NCBI taxonomy): domain Eukaryota; kingdom Metazoa; phylum Arthropoda; class Insecta; order Diptera; family Drosophilidae; genus Drosophila; species Drosophila lini. Next base: position 22,938 of record JAEIIL010023572.1, on the reverse strand, counting down.
GATTTTATTGCAGATTTGGAATCCTTGTTAAATTTCCTGTCGAACTTGTATGGTTAAAATCGATTTTGCGAACACGACTTTTTCGATTTTTGCAACGCTAATTGTTCGAGAGGCGCTACTGTGCGGCGTTCGTCTTTGTGCCGTGTTTTTCAGCACTCTCTTCCGTCGTTATTTTTTTAGGCAAAGGAAAAATGTCAATAGCACGAAACCCGCGACTCGAGCCGAGGCAAACGGCAGAAAAATATGCGAAAACTAAAGCGCACTGAAAGACGCAAAGTTTCGCTATCGTGGCTGTCGTCGCCGTCGCTGGTTAGGATATTACAAAATCCATTAAAATTCTATTTCCTGCCATCAAACTGCCCAAAGTTAAATAAAGCGCAGCTAGAGAACGGTTAGTGGGCAGTGGATGGCGGGCAACCGAAATAATAATAATAAACGACAAACAGCCAGCCAGAAAACAAACCAGCGGCAAAAGTTTTCGCTTCTTCTCGATTTTGGCTGTTGACAAAATGGCACGAGGACTGTGCCGGAGCTCTCCGGCTCGCAGAGGCCCTTGAGCCGGAGCTTGAGCCACTTGGCAATGCAGTCGACAAGGGCTGACTGCATTTTAAAGCAGCAGCTTTCGAGGCAATACGGACGAAACTAATAAGCCCATGGAGTGGTCTGGCCCGCCCCTGAGCATTATGGAGGTATAAGGCGCAGTTAATAAAGTTGCAAGTGGTCTTTCAGTCTGGCACCGAGACCTGGCGATCCGCATCCGCATACGGATCCGCTTGACTCCGCTCTGCGGGCGCAGCATCGTCGCTTATTAATCCCGCTTGCAAATCCCGCCCAGGAGCTGCAGCGGGGTGGCGGCCATAATGCCAAGCCAAGCATCAATAAATGTTCAACAACCTCGCAACAGAAGTGGCGGCGGGGGGCGACGCAGTTGAGCAAATAAAGCATAGTTTAGAACATAATGAAGGCAGCTTAACTTGGCTAAAATGAGCTGCCAAGCACGACCTCTCCGTATTTTGCTGTTGTTTGCAGTTAGCCCCCAGCTCAGGCCCGCCCGCGAGTGCATGCGTTTGGCATAATTTCCATCGCCATTCGGTTCGGTGCGGTGCGGTGCTGCAGAGTTTCTTTTTTCGCCAGAGCACACGGGATTTATGTTTTAATTTTCGCGGATTTGAGCGCATAATTAAAAAATGCTGCTTTGGCCGGAGCGTCGCAGAGTTATTGCCGAGCGTTTCAGAATTTATGGGATGCAATAAGCAGCTCATAATGAGGCGGCTAAATCGCTTTCCAACCCAATAACTCCGCACTCCGCACTCCAGAAAGGTCCCACTCGCGGCAATCACCGAACAAATTCAATTTGCAATAAATTCGCCGGCAAATACGTGCTTTTTGAGTAAATTCTGCATCAATTATGGACGAGGAAAACGACGACCCTTCTGGAAAAGCGCTCTGTTCACTTTGGCGCGTAATTGTTGTGAAAATTGTTTTCAATCGTCGCTCTCGTCGATTCTGTCGCAGGCTTATTTGCGCCACACTCGTAACTTATTCAAAAGCAACTAAATGTTTCCGATTGATTTTATCCCTCCGGAGTGGTGGGTGGGATAGTTTCTGAAGGAGCGCCTTTCCCGGCTGCGATCGATCCCCTGGCTATTTCAATTATGCAATTCTCAGCATTCCCTCGCATAAGCACACACATTACTCAATATGAAGGCTCCGCTTATCCTCCTCTGCATTTATTGTTTTACTGGGGAAAATAAAGGAGGACGAAGATGGAGCCGTATGGATAACAAACAACAAAAACGGAATCCTTCCGAGTAACTGTTGAAATGAATTAAAAACATGCGCCATCTGCAATTTGTTACGACAACGAAGGACACGGTTGGGCAGCGAGGGTGCGGTGGAGCTGGGGGCTGGGAGCCTGTATCCTGCCCCATCTCTCCCCCCTTCCTTCCGCCACGTTATTTGGGCTGGGCTCAGCCACCACTTCCCGGCCGAGTCCAGACTGGAAAAACTGCAATAATGTTGGATTACGTGTGGAAATTACTTAAAAAGATTTTCAATTGTTCCCGGAGGGAGCTGCATGGGAGATGTGCAACGGCTGCTGTTTATTTTCGGCTGCCCGGAAGAAAAGTTGCCCAAGACTGCAGAAATAATGAACTTTTGTTGCGACAAACTATGAATTTATGGCCGCAGCCAAACCAGCTGCCCGACCGGCTACAGGACACACTTCTGGGGAATTTATTGACCGAACAGGCAATAAAAGACGGACGCCGGATCCTCTGCTCCAGATCACCCAAGGTTGCGTGCATTTATAATCCCATTTTGATCCAGGGAACCGAAGGTCTCCCCTCAATTTGTATAAAAGGCAGTGGATGAGGCGAATTAATATTTAATGTCCAGGACAGGGGCACCTCCCAACCACCTCCGCTCAGCTAGCTGCCCTGTTAATTACGCTTAACTGGCGCCATTGCCGGTGGAGCTGAGATAGCCGGCGAATCCAGTTAAGAAGCGAAAATTAAACATGCGGAGCTCGGGGAGTGGAGCCCCAGGATATTGGTACAAATCCATTAGACCAACAGGTACCCATTACAATGGTGGCATCGTTATAGGGCGCATTATTTAAAGTATAAAAGTACTTTGTCAAGTCAACTGCCCATCTTTTTCTTTCCCAACAGCTTTTAAACTACAAAAAGATCGATGACAGAGAAGTACTTGCCCATGAGAATCTCTTAAGCTATGCTCACATCCAAGACACACCTAAATATCTAGACTTCAGGGTAGCAACAGACTCCGGAAAGGCCCAAGAAGCTGCTACATAAACTTAGACACGTCGAAAACAATGAACCCATGAGACAGCCAAATGACACTTAATTTTTCAAAATAGTCGACGACACCAGCGGGTCCCTGGAGAGACTCAGGGTCGTCTCCAGCCGAGTGTTATCCTGTCGCCCAGCGCAATTTGTCGCCCAAGTAATTAGTAAGATTTAAATTGGTTCCAGCTACCTTGCAGCGCTCCTCCGTTCGCTCGGCTTTATTCACATGTTCTTCCCTCTCCGGCAGTTGTATTAAACACATTAAGTGCTTGTCGCTCCTAACTTTTGTCTAAGCGTTTCAATTAATTTTCATAGTCGCAACTTTTCCTTCTTTTTATCCTGTCGCAGTTGCAGGTGTTTCCCTGATTCGCCTGTGCCATCTCTAGGCCCGTAATTAGTTGTCGCTATATGGAGCTACCTTCTTCTTCGAACGAATTCGCTTTCAGCAACAATATTTGTCGACATCCTTTGAGGATGCTGGAGGGCGAATGGGCGAGGGCGTGGCCCGTAACGCGAAACAAACGCGCCAAATTAGCACAAATTGGATTTTAATTACAATAAATGTAATGTCTCTTTCAAGCCAGACGGATGCTTAAAATCAGAAGTAACATCGTACCCTTGAATACAGCTTAAATCATTTTTTTGCTTGCTGTTTCAAGACAAGTACAGTTTGTCACAAAATTATGAATTAGAATTTTGCACTCTTTACAATTAATGTTTGCTAGAGGAACTGTTTTTGTTTGGCTTTTTCCGTTTGTTTATATAAGTAAAAGTTTTTGTTTTCACATTTATGACTCTAATTCTTCTTAAGATGACATGTATTATAGAAAGTAAGGAATATGTTTTTATGAATACAGTTTTTTTAAGATTGTTAAATTTGTCAAGGACAAAGCGGTCTGTCTTCCACAAGTGAGTTATCAAGTGCGCAACCTATGTACATATTAACCACCTTGGGAGAAATATATCCTAGAGGAGGGGTAAGGAATCAATGACGCAGGACTCACACACGTGGCTCCTGCAGCTACGCAAATACAATCAGAGCCTGTTATCGGAGTTTTTGTTTTACCGTGCCACGTGCTCATGAGCAAATATTTTCCTAATCTGAGCCGAGCACTTGCCCTTCTCAAGGGTTTATGGCAAGTGGACCGCAGTAACTGCGTCCTTAATAATTGATACCTAGATATTGGGCTTCTTAAAATTTGAGCGCTTGCGGTGCTAGCCTTCAATCAGGAATCCAGCAGGGACCCTTTGGCGTCACTTTAATGAACTGCCAATATGCCCTTGGACCCAGGGGAAGAAGGCACCAGGCGGGGACTGCTCGCAATTCAGTTTTAATTGAAAGCGCGTTTAATTAGTAAAACTTACTTTGCCCGATTTCATGTTCGGCGAAAATGCTGCGCTAATTTGGCCATTAATTTGCCAAATTGCACATTCGCTTTCATAAATGCACAAGCAGAGAGGCAATGTGCGCAATGCATGAACGTTTCGCATGAAATGTTGATTTGGGCCAAATCGCCGGCCTTGATGTCGAAGCTGTCGCAAATGTCGAGGGTCCCGCTCCCGCCTCACACTTGTCAAAAATCCAATTAGGCGAGGCTCTCGACATTTGCAAATTTGGCCGTGATGAGCTTGGCAGCTGGGAAATTACCGCCATTTTAAACCTCCCACTAATTCGAAATTCGGGTTCATTAAAGAATACTTTTAATGGCTTTATTCTTTATTTCTGAAAGTATATTTTTGATATTATGATATATCACTGTTTGTACCAACGAGGCCTTTGTTATAGCTTTCTTAAAATCTGTTTGAAAACTTAGTTTTTAAAGCTCCTTCACCATTTAATATTAATGTACGATTGCGGAATTATTAACAGGGCCTTGGGTAGGCGAGGCGACCTACTTTTCGGGCATTTTTCCGCATTCGAGGTTTCAAAAGAAGCGGGGAAGAGTGCCAACTGTCAGAAAAGATACAAATTGCGCAATTGCCAGGCGCCGTTGAAATATTTAACTGCGACTGGGGGAACGGAGCACGGGACAGTGAATCGACGGAATGCCAGGACGTGCTAAATGGGCAAAAAGAAAGTTGCAATCAGAGGCAAAAATGCAAGATGTAAGCAGTGGCCCGGGAAGTGGTGAGGGAAAGTGTCTCGTGTCGTCTGTCTATCATTTGGTCAATCAGTGGCAGCGGCGGTGCCACGCCCCCAAACTGCCGCCCACCAGCAGCCCAGCGGAGGAGCTAAATGTTAAACGCAATTGCTCAAATCGTCTTGGCGGGACTGGGAACGACGCAGAGGCGGGCGGCGGGCTGGTCTGCGGATGATTTGGTGGCATGGCGCGTGTCCAACGAAATGCTGTCATTTGCCAAAAGCTGCTGCAAAGTCGCCGGGATCTGGGCTTCTGTCTCTGCGAATTCAACTTCTTTCGGCTTCTTTAGCTTCGTTTTGGCCATAAACTTTGCTTACGTGACAACTTTAGTTTATATCTTAGCGCGTTGCAGCAGCATTCGGCGGAACTCAGGACCGAGGTTCGGACTGTTGGGGAGCACTGGGAGCCGGAGGGAAGCCAGCAATTTGCGCCAATGAGCCTCGGCATAGGCGGATCCTCCAGACCCTGTCGTTTCTTGGGAGACCGGCCCGAAGTATCCCACACCACTTAGCCGGAACAGTGCTATCCCATATGCTGATGGCAGGCCAGCCTGCCCCGGGTGTTCAATGTCACATTAGCATGGCAGGGATAACTGCTCCACCGCACTCACCCTCGGTCCTCTGACGGGACCCATCTGCCCATCTGCCCTGCCTGTCCTCGAGGATGAGCAAACAGAGCTGCTGCGAATGGGGAAGAAGCGCTTGTATAACCTAGATTTGTTGTGACATAAAATTATTACGAAAAATGGTTATTACCCCGTTTACGTTTGAGTGAACGCATTTGTACGTGTTGACAATTTGTTAGCTTAGATAATGGTACAAGCAGCTACGGAATGGACCACGGATGCCTGCCGGGGAAGTCATCATCTAGCTGTGTGTGCCTTTAATGTTTGCGTTCGCCTTGCTTTCCTGTGCCCTTTTTTCTCCTGGCAATTTCTGAAAATTTTACTTCGCAAAGATTTTTGCAAGGGTTAGACGCACACACACATGCTCAGTGGGTGTGACAGTTGGTCTGTGCGTGTCACCGGGCTGTCATTTTGTTGGCCACGCCCCGGCCCGTTCCCCGAACCGCTTCCGTTCCCCGCTGGCAGTCTGACATGTTGGAATTTTAAAATTCTTCCGTCGCACTGCGGGGTCATGGAAATTGTCAAAGTTTTAAAGCTGCCCCAGTTCTCCGCCCTCCCGATGCCAGCTGTTGCCAGCGTTTAGCCTCGATTCCAATCTCAATCCCAAGCCCAGGCCAAGTCCAGATCCCCTTTGAGTCCCCGAATCCGAGTCCCAGATCCCAGAATCCCAGCTCCTGGGCGCCAATTTTATTGTCACGCTGATTGTCACAATCAGTGGTATTTGCCTTTGACCAGAGCTGAGCTTCATTGTTTGAAATTCTTTGGGGCAAGGCCTGCCTGCCCCACTTGCCCGCCCCAAATTGGCAGCATTTGTGCAGCAGCTTTCGTTCTTTTTCCCGTTCGTGCCTCAAGTTTTTAAATAAATTTGGTTATGGTTATGCGGACTGTGGTGGTGGGGCTTTGAAAAGACAGAAGTGCAATGAGAGCTAACCCAAATCTGTTGTGAAACGAATCGAGTTTAATTGGCGGTTAGGTCTCCCCTCCCGCCACAGCCGGACTGTGGACTTCGGTGCACTTTAATGAGTTTTCCGATCGCCAAAAGCAGTCTCGGTCGACAGGAAGAAAAGTTTCAAGGGCTCGTTTCGATTTCATCCCAATAATAATGGCCCGGCAAGTTTTCCTGCAACGGAAGGGAGATAGACTGAGCGCGGCATGGCGGCGTCTCTGTCCCGCGGGCATCGAATTAATGTCAAATTATACTTCAAAATGCGTGCAAATTTTACGCGCTATTTCAAATGAAAATTATACCAGAGGAAAAAACAGACAGAGGAAACCGCAGCATCAGCAGCAACAACAATGCTACAAATTATAAACCCCCAGGGGGCCACCGAGTGGGATTCGGGGAGGGGCTGCGGGGATCCTGTCAGTTCGCCGCCGACTCCGCTCATCACGCAGCATTTTTTGCTGGCCTTAGGCCAACTTTGGCGCTCTGCAACAGAAACAGAGTTTTCCGGGCTCAGTCCGCAACGAAAGCCCTCCTGCAGCCATGGGCGCCCGTGTTGGGACTGAGAGCGTGCAGCTTTTAAAGTGCTGCCAGTTTTGAAGCTGCCCTCATTTTTTCTCGACTTTGCCAGCTTCTGCCACTTTTTGTTTCGCTGCGTGTCTGGTGTTTTCGGGATCATAATTATCCTCCACTCCCGCCCTCGACGGAGCCCTGCGGCCTTGTTGTCATTGGTAATGTGCAGGCAAATTTGCCGTCACTTCGCCTTCCCTGCTATGTATGTTGTTCAGTGTAGTGAAGTGTAAATCTGCGTGTCGCCCACTCCCTTTCTTAGCTGCGTGGGTGTGGCTGTGAGTGCTCCAACGAGCGTTTCTGCACTTTTTGGGTCTAGCCGCTGATTAGGCTGCAGGCAGAGCAACAGCCATCGACGGGCTGTGCAGGGACGCAATTAGGGACCGGGCACCTTTTCCAAAATTCCTACAGATGCTACAAAATAATAGCACTACTGAAACAAATTTAGTTTATCATATAAAAATGGGTTTCACCTGGGACATTTTAAATATAACAATTTATTGTTTAGTATTCCCCTCTGCAAGAAAAAACTCTTTTGGTTTGTATATTCCTTTCTAAGGAAATTGTTATCGAATAAAATTAATAAGAACTAGTAGAAATGCCAGAAAACGGTTTCAGTGTCAAGAGCTCTGAAGTGAAATTCCCATTAAACGATGGAACAACTTTATTAAATAATTAATAGTTTATTATATGGTTTAATATTGCTAACTGATGATTTTCTTATTATTTGGTATTTTTATAGTTTTAGTTTAAGTCAAGCAATTAAAATAATCCCAGCAAAAGCCAAGCGCTCGTTGTCTTGATAATAATCCGAATGAAAAGCTAACAAAAATTGAATTTGCAATGAGCCGGGAAAACTCAGGGAAGCCAGATAAGATGCCTCAATCCCGGCGCCAGGACTGGCGGGGAGGAAGGTTGAATGACAGCGATGTCCCAAAACGAAGACATTCGAGAAGCATCAGCACGGAGGATAATGCTCGGGTCCTGGGGAGCAAGTCTGTGTGTGAGTGGGTCCCCGTCTATGCTGTGTGTGCGCGGTTAGCAAAGCTGCAAATGCGCTTTCAGTTGATTAAATTAAATCGCTAAAGCAGCAGCGGCTATGAAAAATGCAGCTGGAGACAGCCCCTGCCCCTCCGCGGCTCCATCATCATCCTTTTGGGAGCGAGTGGGCGTGGCCGGGGCCAGTGCACTCAGCGTAATGGCGACAAAAGGCGAAAGGAGGAAAACCACAAAGTATTTACCTATTTCTTTTCGGCTTCCAAGCACGAGGAAGACATAAGCCAAGCGAGAGCGGTTGCAGCTTGAGCAGGATCCACCTGCCTTCCGATTGCCACACACACACACACATAGGTATGCATACGGAAACAACATTTCTCTCCCGGTCCCCTTTTCGTTTCCGGCGAGCTTCTCTGCCATCATCTGCTATTCCAGCTCAATTTCATGCATGTGTCCTCTTAGAGAGAGATGCAAGGACCCAAAGATTCAATTTCTGGAAGATGACTTACTTTTTCTCTTATTACTCATCAATCTTGGGGGAAACTTCTAAATTTGACCGCATAGTTTTTTAAAATATGTTAGTCCAAATTTCATAATATTTTCAATGTTTATTGACAGCTATTAATATACATGTCCAATTAAGTATATTCTTTTGGATTCCAATAGGTCAAGAATAAAAAAAATTTGTGCATAGGAACAGACAGTCCGACGTGGACGATCGACTAAGCTATTGATGCTTATCAAGAATTCCTGTAAAAGTAAAATTTTGTAATTCTTGTGCTGACATTCTCCAGTTCTCAAATAATTTTACGTTTTATAAAAATGCTGCAACTTCATTATTGTCCAAAGCATATTTAAACTGTTCTTAAAGCTCAAATGGTGCTGGTAATATTTAAGATATTTCTAAAGAAACCGAATTTAACAGTTTCAGTTCCTTCATCTAACCTGTTTTCTTTCAAAATTCTCTTGGCTTATCTTCTGGCCATCTATCTTAATATGTGCATACAGCAAGTGCCCTATAGGACGACAACAATATGTTAATCAGAACTGCGCCCTGCATTTAATCCGAGCACCTGAAACTGATCCACTTAATGCAAAGATGCAAATGACTTTATTAACTTTGCCCATAACGCAATCAACAACTTGCTCGACGGTAGGACCGGAAACAGACAGAGGACGAGTAGCAGGATCGGGGGCTGGCAGGAATTAACTTTCATCTACATGGCCAAAGAAATGGAAAAGAAATGGCTGAAAACGAAAACGAAACTAAAGTCAGAATGGAGGTGGGAATGTGGGTGAGCCGCGGGGATTATCAGTTGGTTAAATTAATGCTAATTAGTTAGAAAATATATGGGAGTCGGTTGGTCTTCTCCGAGTGGAGGAAAAATGCCAACGTTTTGTTGCATTTCCGTTTGGCGCAAACAAAAAAAAATGTATGAATGCATTAAATATGAAACAAATGCGGCGCAGACATGACAAGCCCGGAGTGGTCACCGTGCTTGTGGTTGTCCATAAATCAGGTAAAATTTTCAAAGATTTTATTTGAAGCTACAACGAAAAATACTGTCTTATTATTAAAAATATAAAAATATGAAATATAAAAGAAGAACAAACAATTTTTTTTAAATAACAATCGATTTTTATTTTTTTTGCTAAAATTGTTTTTTGATTTCGAGGGAAGTCACTATTGCATAAATTGCAATATCAATGCATTTTAATGAACAATTTTTCATTATATTAAAAGTATTTTTTACTTCTGTCCTTTTCTGTGCCTTTTTTTTTTTTTTGCTCTGAGCGTTTTCTTGGACTCGGCTAGGAATCAACACACTTGTAACGTAAGATACTAGAAACATATCAAAATCGTTTCGCCTGGTGATTCTTATTGACGCCGTATCAAAGCTAGATTATCTTTTAGGAATGCAGGAGAGGTCCTGCATACAGTGTAGCACATATAGCGGCCCACTGTGCAAGCTGAGTTTCCTGGCTCATAATGAATAATCATAAAAATTGCATAAATTATGTGCCGACGCCGTCTTGCTTAACGCCTGCCTGCGGCGGCAGCGACGGACAATAATAACACAGTCAGAAGAGGCTGGGGGGTGGTGAGGTGGGACTAACGGGACGGGCAGGACGAACGAGGAGCAGCGAGCACAAATGAAATGCAGAAATGTAAATCTAAAATAATTTACGCGTCTTTGTTGACTGCAGTTGCCGTGACCATAAAAACCTGCCGCCTGCCCCGTCCTTGCGCGCCCTCATCTCCCCATCTCCTGGCACCACTTTCTTTGTTGTTTCTTTTTCCAGCCCCATAACTGTTGCTACACAAAATGGCGTCATCGTTGGTAACTGCCTGAGCCCTGTCGCTGCTCCCGCTCACCGCTCCCCGCTCCTGGCCAGCATGTTGGCAAGAGAGAAGTTATGCGCCCTGGCCTGCATTTGCATTTATGGCATGGAATAATCCATTATCAGGCATTTTGCAGGTTGCCTTGGCAAGTAATGCAGCATGCTAAACCGGCAGGAGCAAAAAGGAAACGAAACGGGATTGGTCCTGGGACAGGGAATCCTCCGACATGTAAGGGTAGCTAAGCCTTTTGGCTCTAGTTTAAAAGTGGCTCGGACGCTGCAGATTAATTTGCCCTCAGCTTGCTCCTGAACGTGGATTAAGACATTTAAAGTTTGCTGCAGTAAAGAACGGGATACGGAAACACGAATGAGAATTAACTGAACAATGCCATGATACATATCGTGATTACTGTGTAAGCTGGGCCCCATTCACACACACACGACGAAGAGTTGAAACAGTTTGGCTGCAAGGGTATTTTAGGCTTGGTATACCGAAACAAGTCTTATGTTAATTTTACTACCATTTTATAGTGATAACTTGTTCTTGAGTATGAAGAAATATAACCTAAACCATAATATATTCCTCTATGTCAGTCGGAAGTTTGCAACGCAGGGAGGGAGTCATATCTGCAACTTAGCTTCAATAGGTAAGCCATACCAATATCCTATCCTACGATTATTTTGTATATTATAAATTATCGAAGATTAATTAAAGTATTGCAGAAAAAAGTCCATACATCGAAATGGCAATGAAATAAATTTTTTAAGCACACAAATGATTAATTATAAGCAAAAATACTCATCAATAACAATCAACTTGACGTCAAGGCAATATCTTTAATTTAAGTTCAACTACCCAACAAATGGCTTTCCAATTAAACTTGATTAAGTTTAGTTAATACAACAAAGGGATTCCCCCGAACAACTTTGTATCCTCTGGCTACCAGTTATAAATAGCTAATAAAAAGGCTGGTATTTAAAAATGATTAAACTATTTATAATTTTAATCACCCTGAGCAACTTGAATACTTAATATTACAAGCTAGTGTTTTCCTTAAAAAGGAAATAACTTAATGCTGATAGTTTTAGTGAATTTCCAAAGTGCCTTTATAGGGCACACACCCTGCAATGACCAGTGGGAGCGGAACTAGCGGTGACGGGAGACAAATCCTATGAGAGGTTTGTGTAATTATTTTAATTGTTTAATGTCATGCGGTCAGGTGTCTGGCTGTGCGTGCGTGGCTGTGTGTGAAAAATCTGTGCAGAGGCAAGCGCCGCACCAAAGGCAACACGTGCTACACCTGGGACTGTGGGGCGGGGACTCCGCAGTGGGTGTGGGAGGGGAGCGACTGACGATAAAACAAATTGCGTTCCACTTGCGTTTGTTTGTTTGCTTTAAATGATTAATGAGACAAGAAGCAACGCACCACCGCCGCCCACTTCCTCCTCCTTCTTTTTACTCCGCCAGGTAAGTTGACACTTTGTGAATTTTCCCATACATGAACGGTACTGCCGGAATGTGGGGCTGGTGAGCCCGCAGAAATAGTTTCTTTGGTAAAAGTTTCTGGAGGCACAGCCAAGCGAAACCCTAATGAGATGTCATTAGTTGGCCAGCGATTTATAAACGAGCTCAAGGTCTGGAGGTCTGAGTTTCGCTCAAATAAATGCCAATAAACGGCCATAATAATACCCAGTTTGCCTAAATTTGTATGTCTACATCGGTGCCCTTGGCCGCAATCACAGAACGCGGCAAATTCTAATTACTGAATCCTGCAAGATATGACTCAAACTAGATGGAAGGAGAAAGCGCGAAACACAAATGATTTCGGTTTTCATTTTGCCAGCGAAATTAATTATCAAAAGCTCATTTGGTGAAAAATAAAAACACATTGTGGGCGGCTGGTGGCAAACTTTTAGAAAAATTCTAAATATTATCACAGCGGAGAGGCAGGGGGCGGTAGGCGTACTAGCACATGCGTGGGCATGGCCTTGACTAGCTTTTGGTGCCATGAGCCGCATGTCCTCGACGTCTTCTTCCTTCTTCTCCGGGCACTTTCGTCCTCGCTCTCATTTCGGGCTGTTGGGTTGTCAATCATGCAAAAACTGCAACCGCCGCATAACCGCTGGTTTATAATAGTTAGCCAGGAGCACGCAGCACGACGAAGGAGGACGAGGACGAGGGGCCGCAGCCTGGATGCAGGAGGGAAGAGCGGGCTTCCCGGTTGTTGCCTGGTTTCGGCAAAAGCTTTTCAAACTTTTTAATTATGCAGCAAACAGAAAACTTTGTGGTAATTTCGTTGCAACAGTTGGCCAGGACTGCAGGACGCTGGGACGTCAACGTCAGCTGCAGCAGGACTCGTAGCAGCAACAACAACAGCAGCCGGCAGGTTGACTAATTGAGTTAGGCAGGGGAGCGGTGGTGCCAGGTTAGGGGCTGGCGGCCCCGTCATGCCTTTTGGCAATAATAATTTGCCAACAATTTTAAAGTGCATCAATCACAATTAGTGACCGGAATGTCCTCGTACCGGGCTGCGTGGGTGTGTCCTTAGAGGAGGAGCAAAAGCCAGGCAGAAGGACAATGAAAATTCATAATAAATTGTGTCGAATTTGTAGGCGTTTAGTGAGTGACATTTGGAAAATGCCTCAATTCGGTTTGGCAGATAAGTTCCCGAAGTTACCGAGTATTTCTCGGAATCTGAGAGTCGATACTGCTTACTCTGTTATCCTCTTCATTAGATTACAGATGATTATCCTTCTTCCCACCGGCTGACCCTTCCCCCCAGAAGCAATCTGTGCGACTATGAGAAAAAATTTGCTTTAAGACCCATAAAGGAATTTTCCTTTTCATATTTTCTTCTCTCGAGAAAAGGTTTTAACTCATACACACCCAAGCTCGTATACATATGTATATGCACACGACGTGTGTATACATACATGTTCAATAAATCTAAGCCGATTTAATAAAAGGCATTAAAAAATATCTATTTTGCCCAATGAAAAATATGAAATCGGCACAAAGTCAGCATCAGCAAGAAAAAGGACAAGGGAAAGGACTCTCAAGTTGATTGGAAAAGTGCCCATCCCCGGCTGGGAAAGGATAAAGAAGCCCAAAAGTGATGTAGCCCTCAAATGAACACACATCCCTCGGCGCCAGGCAGGATTACGGAAGCGGGGGAGGAGGCCATCCTGTGAAGATGATGAGCAAAGACGAATCAAAGGCTAACTGACCACCCCCCACGCATGATTAAAAACTGGGGTTTTGGGATCTTCTCAGAGGGAGGCACATGGACGCAGGAAAGGGTCGGCCAGGGCACCTTTCAAGATGAGTAAATGAGCACTGAACCGTTCAAGATTATCAATATGCATGAGTGGGGCGACCAAATTGTAGTTAAGTTCAAGTGGACACCCCATGGGGAATGCGATAGTATCTGAGGCAGCTGTGATATGGGTCTCGTGTGATTAAGTACGGCAAGGGAGAGTGGGCTCTTCAGCTGAATTTGCGACAGCCAAATGAAGCGTTTAAACGCTGTCTTAAGGCGAAAGCAAAATCAATACGATTTCAAAAGGAAATTCGTTATTTTTAAAATTTGCAACTGCAAACCATCGTTCACAACACAAAGTAGACTTGCCGTTATTAATTTGCTTGGCATTACGGAAAGGCGCTCTAAGGAGGTCCAAAGTGTCACTTTAATGTGTGGAGGCAATGTCCCTGGCCCACGCACATTAAGCTGCAGCACACCTGTCCATTATCACATCGGTAGTTGGCTCCGGCACTTCGCCATCACATTTGGCAGCGGCAAATTTGATAACCACAGAAACATGCAAAAAGCATTTCAACTTTTGCCTAGGCAGCCAGGTAATTCGGAAAATAGGTAAACTGCTTACCAGAAATATGTACATACAAATTTACTCTGGTTGGACGGAGAGGAACACTCAACTACACATCGCACTCTGTGTCATTTACACGGAAAACTTCTTCATGTAGAGTCTCTTCCTACAACGAAACTTTTTCAAGTTTTACGATGATGTATATAGATGCCAGTGGAAATTATTAAACTCCTCGGAGGAAGTCCCAAATTATGTGAACAGAATGCGAATCATATTCCCATGCAAACTTTACCAGTCTGGGTATTATTTATTCATGGCAATTGACCTGCCTTGCCAAATCCGATTATGCGATTAGTCGAATTGGTATTTTGCGGCTCGGGTTCAGAAGATACGAAACAAAAACTGCAATTGATTTTTTGTGTCAATTAATGGCATTAAATGCGCAATTAGAGCAACAACATTACAGCCTATCAGCATTAGGCATAAAAACTGGGATAATTAAATGCCTGCCAAAACACTTCGCTGCCTAAGTCCGCATAACCAGCAGACAATCAAAACCGGTGTAATTAGCCATTGAATGAAATTCAAATTATTTGTAGTTTATAATTGTTGTAGAGGACGTTAAGTCGTGCCTGGCTGACCTATTAAAGCTGGTTTTATTAGAACCATAACTAAAATGCTTTGTTAGTGCCATTTTTATCATCCTATTGTTCTTAGAAATCATCTGCATATAACTATTTATAATTATAAATTTTTCATCAGATTAGCGGATTAACTGGGTCGATATGTAGCCAATTTAATGGAGCTTCTTTGAATGAAAATAAATCTATACCAGTTTAACTGTCGTGCAAGAGGCCTTTGCTTTCTTCATTGTTTTTTGGATGCAGTTGTTAGCCACAAGTCCTTTATGTCTCTTCCACATCTGGCTTAGTCACAACTACCTAGCAAAGTTTCAACTCGATTTGATTTACATTGTGCAGCTATAATTAATAAATCGATTGAAAATTACGATTGAAGCAGCTGCATTCGAAAATCCGACCAGGGCATTTCCACTTCGTCGCTACACAAAGCGAAACAAGGTTTTGGTTGGGTGTCGTTCTCCTAAAAGAAAGCCACAATCGAGATCTCGGCAGGAAGTGTTGTAATTCGCACTTTACCACACACATAGAAATGTGGCCATCGTGTCGTATACTTGATATCGGAGAGACTGGAGAAGAGGGAGGGTAATATCTACGCACAGCATTTTGCCCAGCTTGGCATGGTTTAATTGCGGCTGCTGTTGTTTCTGGCTGGTCCTAACAGAAAAATATATGCAGGATACGAAACGGTTTATGTGGCATTATGGAACAGATATCCCACTCTCTAACCATTTGTGTGTGGGCGAAGGATTTTACGAGCGAGGGCCAGCTCTCGAATGCTAGTTATGTAATCTGCCCAAAATATTCCTCTGCAATTAAAAACATTTTCAAGTCATTTATTCACGCTCCGGGCCCCGGACTTTGGGGAGGGTTCGAAACATGAGAGTGAGGAAGGCTCATAAAGCCAGCGTTTGGGCAATGTCTGGCCAATTTTGAGGATTTGGGTTTACGCATTTATTGGAATTTTTATGGCCTACATTAATAGTCTCTGCAGAATAGAGAACCGAAGGGGAAGCTGAAAGGGAAAATAGGTTTATGAATATTAAAAACAAATGAGTTTAGTTTATTCTAAGATAAGTCCCGAATCCTGACTCCTTATTAATTGAAGTCAACGCCAAAGGGCGTTCTCCAAATCGAGCAGACCCAAGCCAAATCAATTAAAGCGGAAACTTTCCCGCAAACAAATTCGGATTCGAAAGGCATCTCCTTGAAATCAAAGCTATCCCTTGCACCTAGTTTGTTTCAAAATTATTTGCCTATTAAAACTAATCGAACTCGAAGCCATCCCCAACAGGAATCCTTTTTGCTGGCGCAGCCAATCCTGGAACCCGCCACAACAGCGTCAACAACAACCATTTCAAATTAATTAATAAAATTTTTGTTCCAAGTGGGGCCAGTTAGCAAACAAACATTCAACTGCAAATAAAGCCCGAAACCGGCCCAGGCCTTCCGGTTTTGTAAAGACTTGGCTCGGAACGGAATGTTGGTCAAGAAGTTGCGTGCGGCCAGGCACGTGTGTGGTCCAAGTCACCCCCTTGCCATGATCGCCTCTAACATTCACCCTCACCTCATAAACTGGTCGAAAGCCAAACCAAACAGCAAATACTTCAATAAACGAAATTAAATATTTGTGCATGGAATGAAACATTTTGCTCGGTGAGCGAGGGAACGGCGGACACAACAGGGGGAAATTGAAAAAGAATCGAACACTTGATGTCCCACATTGGCAACAAATTAAATAATTGCTGCGAAAGTTTGCTTTCTGAAATATTTGAGCAAACAAACTCAAATAAACTATTGATTTTCATCCGAAACTTTTTTAGTATCGTTCGATTTTCTGGCCTTTGTTAAGTTGCTATGAATATTCGATTTATCCTAAGATCTGGCCACCCACTTGCTAAATATTTGGCTTGTAAAATTGTTTAACTTTTGACCCGAGCATACACTTTTACCTTCTCGCCATCATTAGACGTTAATTGGGCAATTGTGCCATCACAGGGGTCCCTTCCTGAGATGAGCCCTTTGCTCGCGTTTTTGGCAGAATTGCGCCTCGGGCCCGAAGCCAACACCTTTTTGATGTCTGTCCCCGGGCAAAAGGCGGCTGAATCAAACTAATTAGGCGCAAACTTAATTAATATTTGATGAATTATTTGACCTTTTGTCTGATTACGCTTCCAAAGAGCGGGCCAAGAACTCGTCCTCCATGGGGCCCTCGACATTGGCCTGGCAACAGACAGAAATATAAAGATAACTTTTCGGGCTTTTCCGAAATTGAGCTTCATTCGGTTTGATAAACTTGTCGCTAGGCAGGTGCCACCACAAAAAGAGCAGGCCTGGTGCGTGCGGAGCGATTCAAATCATAAAATGGAGAGGTGGGTCGAGGCGCAAAAGTTTTTTTTAATGTTTATTGGCGAAACTTTTTCATTTTTTACAACTTTTTCAAAAGTTTTCTTGCCATTCTCGTTTCCCTTTGCAGCATAGGCCCATTTCTGGTCATTCTCAAGTTTAAATTATACCAAGAGCTCGGTCCAAGTATGAGTACCTGGAATCCCACGATTGTCAGCACATTAGGTCTGCCGGCCAAGAAAGCCTTACTTTGAATTAAACTTTTATCGCATCAATTCCAAGAGTTTCCCTCGTTTCCTTGGCAAAGTTTCTTTGTTAGATAATTTTTAAATTTTAATTCGTTTATTTAAATTGCTTCTAGCCCCAGAGATATTGTAAATAATCGTCATTGTACTCACCCAAATGGGAGTGGAGCCACTTACCTGCAAGAGAAAGTAATCAAATTAGTTGGTAGTTTATAAACTCAAATGTGTGTAAAGTAAGCAAATGTGAAATATAAAGGTCACCTATCGGCAATGATCCCGATTATTGCAAACAGCAAACATTAGGAAAATGTTTTATAGTAGTTTTTATAAAACATAATATATGATATAATGCCGTATAAATAAATGAATACTGGAATTATATGCACAACCGATCAATTTACAAAAGAGAATTACAAGATCTTACTTTTTTGGAAAATCGATGTTTGTTTGCCCTTAAAAAAGGGAAATACTCATATACCATAACATATATGTATTTTAACCTAATCTGAAATCGTGTTTTTTTTTTTTTTTAATTTAATAATATATTACCATCCATTTATAAATATGTATAAAAAAAAAACTGTCATTTTATTTTTTAAATCCTCTGTAATATTCTAAAGTCCATTTTAATCAAAATAGCAATAATTTATAATTTTATTGATACTGCCCTAGTATCGGTTGGCTTTAATGACAAACAGTAAGAGACGAACATGTCAAATTAATTTTTAAGCCATCTAGTTTTCTAGTTTGAAAATAAATTCGGTTTGTATTAGTTTTACCGCAAATACCTATCTAGATATAGAAGTTTAAAGTAATCAATAATCCAAAAAAGTAAATAGATTTTTAGAAAAGTAAACACAACTTTAACTTTATTTTAATGGTTCTCAACTTCTTTCAATGAACCTATTCATCCTATGATGTACAGAAAAGGGGACTTCAGCTACAGGACGACTGTTTGGTGGTCTCATCCGCTGCCGGGTGTCCAGTCTCCTTCAATGCCTCCTTCTCAACAGCGGAAACAGCAGCAGATTCCCAGAGCGCTGGAGGTCGAGCTGGATGGCGATGACCCGGAATGCTGGGCGGGAAGAATCGGGCACTAAATGCTGCAGCTGGCTACTCTGCCGCCTTTAACTGGGTCGCCATCAGTCAAGGGCTTAACCTTGCCGCAGCTACAAATACTGGGTCGTTGGTTCAACTAATAAATATGCCACAGAACAGCAGACGCATAGATACCCAGCACGCTCACACAGCCGGGCTCACTTACACACTCGCACTCCAGGACATGTACAAATGAATCGCAGCTGAGGGCTGTCCAGGCATCGGAGAAATAAAACCATTAAATATTTGCGGTTAAACGCACCAAAAACAAACCGCAAAAGTAAATCATAGCCAGAGCAGGCGACGGACATGGCCGAGCATCTGAGGCAAGGAATTTCCTTGCAGTCCCGCCCGCCGCCCCGGCGCTCGTAGGCAAAAATATTAGATTAGAAATTAGGATAGCCATGGACATGGTCGTGTATTGGGTGAGAGTGTTGGTGGGGATTGGGATTGTGACTGGACAGGCAGCAGACCAGAACGCCATTTACTTGGAGGGAAGAGAGCAGGAAACTGGTTACCAACGGGACTGCCAAAAATTCCAAATGGTCCATGGCCGAGGAGCATAAATCATTGGAACTGACAGTTCACCATTTCACTGGATTTGTATATGTGTGCTGAGGCACGGTCTCGAAGGCGGAAGGAAAGTGTTCTGGCGGCTAAAGAAAATTTGCGTAAGATATTCGTCGATTTAGGCCGAGAAAAGGGGGAGTCCCCCAGCGAGAGCTATTAGTTCCGCTGATCTAGTTCCCCGATGAGCCAATCATGGCGGCAGACTAACCCCACTTTTCTGGCCCAGAAACCCACATAAATCATTTTGAAATTGAATCGTCCGTTCGTCCGGCCAGATTCCTGACGGACTCCGTAGAAACTCGGTGGCCTGCCATAAACATATATTGGGGTGGAATCGCGTTCGGTTCCATTTCCATTTCAGATTTGACTGCCAGCCGAGGTGTGCAGTCGTTCAAGTGGGCCAAGGGAACTTCTATCGACTTAAAGCTCTCACCCGCTGTCAGTGCTGGATCCTAAATTTTAAGATTTTCAAACACTTGTCAGTAACTTGAACCCCAACTAAATCGGAACACATCCTGAGAGGTAGAAATGTCGCTATTGAAGGTGCTGCGAGCAACCAACCTTATGCGGGGCCACACCACCCTCCGGTGGTGCCGCCACAGAGGCTCTTTCCCGCGCTACGACTACGACCTGGTGGTTCTCGGAGGCGGCTCGGCTGGCCTGGCGTGCGCCAAGGAATCGGTGGACTGCGGCGCTCGCGTGCTCTGCTTCGACTACGTGAAGCCCACGCCGGTCGGTACAAAGTGGGGTATCGGCGGCACCTGCGTGAACGTGGGCTGCATCCCCAAGAAACTGATGCACCAGGCCTCGCTGCTGGGCGAGGCGGTGCACGAGGCGGTGGCCTACGGCTGGAACGTGGATGACCGGAACCTCCGACCAGACTGGCGCAAGCTGGTGCGCTCCGTGCAGAACCACATCAAGTCGGTGAACTGGGTGACGCGCGTGGACCTGCGCGATAAAAAGGTGGAGTACGTCAACTCGATGGGCGCCTTTGTCGACAGCCACACCATTGAGTACAACTCAAAGCCAGGCCAAGACGGCGACAGACGACAGGTGACCGCCAAGTACGTGGTGGTGGCAGTGGGAGGGAGGCCGCGTTACCCGGACATCCCAGGAGCCGTGGAGCTGGGCATAACGAGTGACGACATCTTTAGCTACGAGCGGGAGCCGGGGCGCACGCTCGTAGTGGGCGCCGGATACGTCGGCCTGGAGTGCGCCTGCTTCCTCAAGGGCC
Organism: Drosophila lini; assembly: GCA_018905715.1. NCBI lineage: Eukaryota > Metazoa > Arthropoda > Insecta > Diptera > Drosophilidae > Drosophila > Drosophila lini. The sequence continues at coordinate 2,551 of JAEIIL010023572.1, read as the reverse complement.
TCGGCTACGACCCCACAGTGATGGTGCGCTCGATCGTGTTGCGCGGCTTCGATCGGCAGATGTCGGAGCTCCTGGCCGCCATGATGGCTGAGCGCGGCGTTAGCTTCTTGAACACCACCATTCCCAGCTCCGTGGAGCGGCAGTCAGATGGGCGGCTACTGGTAAGGTACCGAAACACCACGACGCAGACTGACGGCAGCGACGTCTTTGACACGGTGCTGTGGGCCATCGGACGACGAGGTCTGATTGACGATCTCAATCTAGGGGCCGCCGGCGTGAAGACTCTGGATGACAAGATCGTGGTGGACGCCTCGGAGGCAACCAATGTACCACACATCTTCGCCGTGGGCGACATCATTCACGGGCGACCAGAGCTCACACCAGTGGCCATCCTGTCGGGCCGTCTGCTCGCCAGACGCCTATTCGCCGGCTCCACGCAGAGGATGGACTACGCAGACGTGGCCACGACGGTCTTCACTCCTCTGGAGTACTCCTGCGTCGGTATGTCTGAGGAGTCTGCCATCGAACTGTTCGGCGCAGACAACATCGAGGTTTTCCATGGCTACTACAAGCCCACCGAGTTCTTCATCCCCCAGAAGAGCGTACGCCACTGCTATCTAAAGGCTGTGGCGGAGATGGCAGGAGACCAGAGGATCCTGGGTCTCCACTACATCGGCCCAGTGGCCGGCGAGGTCATCCAGGGCTTCGCCGCGGCGCTCAAGTCGGGCCTGACAGTGAAGACCTTGCTGAACACGGTGGGAATCCACCCGACAACAGCCGAGGAATTCACGCGACTCTCGATCACCAAGCGCTCGGGTCGCGACCCCACACCCGCCTCTTGCTGCAGCTAGGAGCATACATACATATGTATATGTGTATCTTTGTAAACACATTGTGGATTGACATTGAATATATAGCAGTTCGGTCGCCTTACAATAATCTAAATCGATACCGTAACTATGAATTTACTTATTGCATGTATACATGTTTTATAATTAATGTTTTTTTTTTTTTTTTTTAATTCTTGAACATTTTAAAATTCTTTAAAAAAATTAAGATTTTGTCATCACTTATTTGGTAACGAGCCAATTCATACTATCTTTCCAAACAGCCCATCCATATGTAACAGATGCGATTTTTGTCAGATGTGAAACCCACGATAACCGGATCTAAAAGCAGTGGCTCATACAAAACATAAACAAATATGGTTAAAGTGGCTTTTGCGGAAGTAAAGTAAATAAAATTGTTTAAAAAAATGTTTTGGTTGTTCAACAACAGAAAAGAATTACGGCAGATTTGGTTGGTAGTAAATTAAAATTAATAAGATGACCAAGAATTTGAGATTCTTTCTATAGAGACTCTCTAACCAAAAGCGCTGCTAAGTGTGCATGGTGGTAGGCGCTTTGAAAAAAACAAACAATTAAGACATTTTGTGTCAAGAATGTAGCAAAAAACACCGACGAGTTTTTTGGACGTACTTAAATCTTTGGAACCTTCAATATTTCAATTGTTCCATGCCATTGTTGTTTACATTTTCGTAGTGAATGGCCAAATTTTCACTGTCAAGAAGAAGAAAAATTATCGCCTAACTATCGACAACAGAAGCGCATCAAATTTAGATGCACAACGGATGCGGTAGGAAATGAGAAATTTCGGAATGGTAAGACCTTGTGACCCATCCATTCAACGGACGGGGGTGCAGATGTAAACTGTGTGGGAAGACCCTATAAATCTGTGTTTGACTTCTAAATGAAATATACAATACAATTTAAGTTCTATAGGATAATGCAAAAGGTGTCTTGCGACTGAGTTTTGGTTGAAAATTTAGCAGGTAACATTTTTGGGTCGTTCCCTTGCAGGGGCCTTGACGGCTAAAAATATGGCCAAAAATTGTTGTACCTCTGTCAAAATTAACATAAAAAAAAATATTATTATGTGAATTTTCGATATGAAATTCTTTAAATTAAATTAAATTTAATTTACTATATATATTTTTTACAATTTAAATTACAAAAAAAAATTCCACGTGATTAAAATTTTTCTGTTTGAGGTATATCAAAAAAAAAAAAATCTAAAGATCAAAATTTATATATTTGTTTTTGTTGAACCAAGGTTAGTTAACAATGGTATATGACAACCTGGTAGCTTATTAAAGACTGTTCGGATGTGTGAGCATTTGCAGCTGGTGCTTTAGCACTAGTGATGCTGAAAACATCGATGCATCGAACATCGATGTTTTTTTCAGCGATGTTTTCCGATGTTTTTTGATGTTTTGTTAATATCGATGTTAACCGATGCATCGATGTTTGACGAAACATCGGTCTCTTATTTCACAATATTTATTATTTATTTATTTTTAAGTGTTTGTGTCCATGGATAATATCTTACATATAATATCTACATATTGAAAGAAAGAAATAAAAGATTTTTGTAAAAGACTGCTATGAAAAAGCATTATTATTTTTAACTTTTTTTTGCGTATTTATATTTTCTTATGCTGGCATGACACTGCCGCATTAATTAGAGACTTCATTAAACATTTGACAGCGCT